>CM023151.1:38294163-38434163 GCA_013133815.1 Cromileptes altivelis
GCAGTTTTTTAACTTGTGGTAGTGGGGGATTTGTATTTTTTGTCTGTTGGTGTGGGGGTATTTGTACTTTTTTTTAACCTGTTGGTGGTGGGGTATTTGTACTTTTTTTTAACCTGTTGGTGGTGGGGGATTTGTAGTTTTTTGCCTGTTGGTACTGGGGAATTTGTAGTTTTTACCTGTTGGTGGTCTGGGATTTGTAGTTTTTACATATTAGTGGTGGGGGATTTGTAGTTTTTACCTGTTAATAGTGGGGGATTTGTAGTTTTTACTTGCTGGTAGTGGGGGATTTGTAGTTTTTACCTGTTGGTAGTGGGGGATTTGTAGTTTTTACTTGCTGGTAGTGGGGGATTTGTAGTTTTTACCTGTTGGTAGTGGGGGATTTGTAGTTCTTGTTGGTGTAAATCTCCTCCAGACTGAACTCTTTCTTCTTTAACCTAAAAAGAAAACCATGTTTTTGGTATTTCATGTTTTTTATTCAGATTTTGTGGTTTCTGTTTGTCGACCATACCCTGACCTTTTGACTTTTGGCAGTCCCATCGGAGTGAGCAGCGTTTCCCGCGGTGAAGCCCGGCGGATTCGGATCTGTGAAACTCGTTTACAACTCTGAGAAGGACAGGAACAGAGGTGGTCAGAGAGGCGTTTGAGGACAGTGCAGGAAGTGTGACAGCGCCATCAGCAGGAAGTGTGACAGAGGATCAGAGACAAAATAAAATGTAAAGCAAATAAAATCTCCACCTCTCCGTTTACGCTGAGAAACTCTGAGCTCACTGCTGATTGGCCAATGGCAAGCGGAGCAGACAGTCCATTGGCTGAATGGAGGGGGAGGGGCTGTAGACGGGGGAGGCGAAGTCGGAGTGACCTGTGATTGGCCCGTTGCTTCTGCTGTCGCCGGGCAGAAAACGTGGGGCTGTGACACACAGGAAGTCACATGGTTCAAACTGATGACATCACAGATCAATCATAACCAATAATATCATATAAATAATTACCTGGGTATCGGCGACCGCACGTAACTGCAGAGACAGAATGTTAGGACAGCGTTACGTCAGAGCGAGTCATCATCACACCACACAGGAAGTGCAAATATGTAACAAACAGGAAGTACAGATAGGTAACAGACAGGAAGTACAGATAGGTAACAGACAGGAAGCAGGGATATGTGAAAAACAGTAAACGTGTGATCAGGATTCATTAATATTCACTGACAGATGAAAACACATAAACACGCTGTGGCCCAATCAACATGGCCAACTATCCTCTCTGCTCTCACAAACATATTTTAATGTACAGTTGACCTGCTCCAGCTGGTGGGCGGAGCTTGTCATGTTACAATAAACGCTAAAATACATTTGTGAAAACAGGAGATCAGCGCTGCCTCGTCTGACATGACTGCGTTGGAGATTCGGGGGTGGTGGCAAGGACACAGAGGACATGTTTTTTAATAACAGAAGATTTTTAACCAACCAGTGGTCACTGCTCAGACTGGGCGGGGCCGTCCAATCCTTCAGGGGCCGCAGGGGACTCACACAAGCTCCACCCCTCACTGATTCTGACATGGTCTCCACGGCAACTGCTGAGAGACGCAGCATGGGGACGGGACTAAAGGTGGAGGTGGAGGTGGAGGAGAAGCCTAGGTGCCATAAGTGAAAAGCACGGGGATTGGAGGAGAAGGAGAGAGGTGCGGTGATGTCAGAGAAACGCCATTGGCCTGAAGAGATGTCGAATGCTTCTGACTGGCTACAGGTCCGACTCCTCTGAGCTGACTGCAGCAGGTGCAGGGCCTGCTGGGAGGAGGAGCCAGAGAAGCTGGGCGGAGAAAAAGACAAGAGAGTTTATGAATATTAAAATATACATTTGTTTTGAATTTAACTGTTTATTAGATTATTATCAAATTGTCATGACTGTTGTCACGGTAACTTTATTCAGATAAATAAATAAGAACCTGTGTGGCAGCAGCGGCACTCTGTAACCATTCTGCCTGACGATACTGACGGCCTTCTCTGATTGGCTGCTTCCTCCCTCCTCTCTTCTTCTGTGTTTCTTGTGGTTGAATTTGTGCAGAGTGAGCAGTGCTTCCTCCTCTGCTCCTTGTCCTCCTCTGAAGGAGACCGCCATCCGCCCCACAAATCTCCCAGCATCCTCCTCCTCATCTTCTTCTTCTCTGTTTCCTTTGAGGTTCTTCCTTCTCCTCTTCCTCCCCTCCCCCTCCACACCCTCATCCTCTCCTCTGCTCCTCCTCCTCTGTTCTGATAGGCTCACACTAGAATATGTGTGAGAGTCCTCGCTGTCTGAGGAGGATGATGAGGAGGAGGTGGTGACATGTGGGGGGTGGGCGGGGCTATGGGAGGGGGTGGCGCTAAATGAGACAGCTCCCAAACCTTAACAGAGAGAAATGTGTTAACAACAATTTTCACTGAGAGGACGAGACAAAGGGGGAGACAGACAGAACTCACCAGCTCTGTTTTCTTCTCCTCTCTGTCTGCTCCACTTATTCCTCCTCTTCCTCCTGCTCCTCCTCTCTAGAGAGTCCAGACGACGGCCGAGGGAGGCCAGAGCTCCTCGCAGGAGGCGCCGCACCTCCAACCGGTGAGCTGAGAGGAGGCGAGGCAGGAGGGAGGAGCAGGGGCAGCAGGGAGAAGGAGAAGGAGGAGGAGGAGGAGGAGGAAGAGACGGAGCTACAGGAACAGAAGGAAGAGGAGGAGAAGGAGACAGGGAGACAGGAGAAGAGGATGGAGAAAGAGGAGAACAAATGGCAGAAGTGTAAGGAGTAAAAAAGTCAGGAGGAGGTGGAGGAGGGGGTAGAGGAGAAACAAGAGGAGCAGAGTGGTGATAAAGGAGAGGAAGAGGAGGAGCAGAAGAACAAGGAGGAGAGGGAGAGACAGAAACAGAATGAGGAGGTGAGGGATGGAGGAACGAAGGGACAGGAGGAGATGAAGAAGAAAGACAAGACAAATGGGAAGGAGGAGGAGGAAGAGAGGAGACAGGAGTGGTGGAGGAGGAGGATGAAGAAAGAGGAGAAGAGTGAGAACAAGGAGGACGAAGAAAAAAAGAAGCAACAAGAGGAGGTGAAATAAAAGGAGCAGAAGGAACAGAACGAGGGGCAGGAGGTGAGGGAAGGAGGGAAGAAGGAAGAGGAGGAGATGAAGAGGGAAGAGTAGAAAAGGGGGAAGAATTAGGAGGAGTGCAAGGAGCAAAGGAGACGGGAGGAAGAGGAGGACACAAGGAGGGAGCACAAGGAAAAAGAGAAGCAGGTGGGACAGAAGATGGAGGAGGGTGAAGGAGGGCCACAGGAGGAAGAGGAATTAGAGAAGGAGCAGAGGAGGGAGAGGAGGCACAGGGAGGAGGAGTGATAGAAGGAGCAGAGGGGGAAGAGGAGGCACAAGGAGGAGGTGAAAGATAGGACACAGGAGGAGGAGCAGAGAATGCTGCAGAGGAGTGAGGAGGAGGAGCTACTGAAGGAGCAGAAGAAGAGGAGGCGCAGGGAGGAGGAGAACAAAGGAGGGAAACAGGAGGAAGAGCAGTTAGAGAAGGAGCAGAGAAGGAAGAGGAGGCATGGGGAGGAGGGGGAGGAGGACAAAGGAGGAACACAGCAGGAAGAGGAGATACAGAAGGAGCAGAGGAGGAAGAGGAGGCACAGGGAGGAGGGGGCGCAACAGAAGGAGCAGAGGAAAAAGAGGAGCCATGGGAAAGAGGAGAAAGAGGGGACACAGGAGGAGGAGCAGAGAATGATGTAGGAGAGTGAGGAGGAGGGGGGGGAGGAGGGGGACGAGGAGGAGTTACAGAAGGAACAGAGGAGGAAGAGGGGGCACAGGGAAGAGGGGGAGGAAAAAGGAGGGACACAGGGGGAGGAGCAGAAAATGCTAGAGACAGACGAGGATGAAGATGAGGAGAAGCTACAGAGGGAGCAGAGGAGGAAGAGAAGGCAGGTGAGGAGGAGCTCCAGGCAGGTGCAGGAGGATGAGCCAGAACTCCTGAAGGAGAAACAGCAGTCAGTTCTCTGTCAACAGAAACTTTATGTCTCTGAACCTGAGGTCAGAAGGCGGAGTCAGGGTTAGCTCTGTTGACTGGGATAGATCACCACTGTAACTGATGCTGATAAATCACCAAAATAACTGATCCTGATAAATCACCACTGTAACTGATGCTGATAAATCACCACTATAACTGATGCTGATGAATCACCACTGTAATTGATCCTGATAAATCACCACAGTAACTGATGCTAATGAATCCCCACAATAACTGATGCTGATAAATCACCACAATAACTGATGCTAATAAATCACCACTATAACTGATGCTGATGAATCACCACTGTAACTGATGCTGATAAATCACCACAATAACTGATCCTGATAAATCACCACAGTAACTGATGCTAATGAATCACCACAATAACTGATACTGATAAATCACCACAATAACTGATCCTGATAAATCACCACAGTAACTGATGCTAATGAATCACCACAATAACTGATGCTAATAAATCACCACTATAACTGATGCTGATGAATCACCACTGTAACTGATGCTAATAAATCACCACTATAACTGATGTTGATGAATCACCACTGTAACTGATGCTAATAAATCACCACAATAACTGATGCTAATAAATCACCACTATAACTGATGCTGATGAATCACCACTGTAACTGATGCTAATAAATCACCACAATAACTGATGCTGATAAATCACCACAGTAACTGATGCTAATAAATACCAATCACCACAATAACTGACTGATGCTGTAAATAAATCACCACTATAACTGATGCTGATGAATCACCACTGTAACTGATGCTAATAAATCACCACTAGTAACTGATGAATCACCACAATAACTGATGAATCACCACTGTAACTGATGCTAATAAATCACCACAATAACTGATGCTAATAAATCACCACTATAACTGATGCTGATGAATCACCACTGTAACTGATGCTAATAAATCACCACAATAACTGATGCTGATAAATCACCACAGTAACTGATGCTAATAAATCACCACTATGACTGATGCTGATGAATCACCACTATAACTGATGCTGATGAATCACCACTGTAACTGATGCTAATGAATCACCACTATAAACTGATGCTAATGAATCACCACAGTAAATGCTAATAAATCACCACAATAACTGATGCTGATGAATCACCACTATAACTGATGCTAATGAATCACCACAGTAACATGCTAATGAATCACCACAGTAACTGATGCTAATAAATCACCACAATAACTGATGCTGATGAATCACCACAGTAACTGATGCTAATGAATCACCACAATAACTGATGCTGATAAATCACCACTGTAACTGATGCTAATAAATCACCACAATAACTGATGCTGATAAATCACCACAGTAACTGATGCTAATGAATCACCACTGTAACTGATGCTGATGAATCACCACTGTAACTGATGCTGATGAATCACCACTGTAACTGATGCTGATAAATCACCACAATAACACTAATAAATCACCACTATAACTGATGCTGATGAATCACCACAGTAACTGATGCTAATGAATCACCACAATAACTGATGCTGATAAATCACCACTATAACTGATGCTGATAAATCACCACAGTAACTGATGCTAATGAATCACCACTATAACTGATGCTGATGAATCACCACTGTAACTGATGCTAATGAATCACCACGATAACTGATGCTAATAAATCACCACAGTAACTGATGCTAATGAATCACAGTAACATGCTCACCACAGTAACTGATGCTGATAAATCACCACAGTAACTGATGCTAATAAATCACAGCTATAACTGATGCTAATAAATCACCACAGTAACTGATGCTAATGAATCACCACTATAACTGATGCTGATGAATCACCACAGTAACTGATGCTAATGAATCACCACGATAACTGATGCTAATAAATCACCACTATAACTGATGCTGATAAATCACCACAGTAACTGATGCTAATGAATCACCACTATAACTGATGCTGATGAATCACCACTGTAACTGATGCTAATAAATCACCACAATAACTGATGCTGATGAATCACCACAGTAACTGATGCTAATGAATCACCACGATAACTGATGCTAATAAATCACCACAGTAACTGATGCTAATAAATCACAGCTATAACTGATGCTGATAAATCACCACAATAACTGATCCTGATAAATCACCACAGTAACTGATGCTAATAAATCACCACTATAACTGATGCTGATGAATCACCACAATAACTGATGCTAATGAATCACCACAATAACTGATGCTGATAAATCACCACAATAACTGATGCTAATAAATCACCACAGTAACTGATGATAATGAATCACCACAATAACTGATCCTGATAAATCACCACAATAACTGATGCTGATAAATCACCACTATAACTGGTGCTGATGAATCACCACTGTAACTGATGCTAATAAATCCCCACTATAACTGATGCTGATGAATCACCACAATAACTGATGCTAATAAATCACCACAATAACTGATGCTAATAAATCACCACAGTAACTGATGCTAATGAATCACCACAATAACTGATCCTGATAAATCACCACAATAACTGATGCTGATAAATCACCACTATAACTGATGCTGATGAATCACCACTGTAACTGATGCTAATAAATCACCACAATAACTGATGCTGATGAATCACCACAGTAACTGATGCTAATGAATCACCACTATAACTGATGCTGATGAATCACCACTATAACTGATGCTGATAAATCACCACAGTAACTGATGCTAATGAATCACCACTATAACTGATGCTGATGAATCACCACTATAACTGATGCTGATAAATCACCACAATAACTGATGCTAATAAATCACCACTATAACTGATGCTGATGAATCACCACTGTAACTGATGCTAATAAATCACCACAATAACTGATGCTGATAAATCACCACAATAAACTGATGCTAATAAATCACCACTATGACTGATGCTGATGAATCACCACTATAACTGATGCTGATGAATCACCACTGTAACTGATGCTAATAAATCACCACAATAACTGATGCTGATAAATCACCACAGTAACTGATGCTAATAAATCACCACTATGACTGATGCTGATGAATCACCACTATAACTGATGCTGATGAATCACCACTGTAACTGATGCTAATGAATCACCACTATAACTGATGCTAATGAATCACCACAGTAACTGATGCTAATAAATCACCACAATAACTGATGCTGATGAATCACCACAGTAACTGATGCTAATGAATCACCACAATAACTGATGCTGATAAATAACCACTGTAACTGATGCTAGTAAATCACCACAATAACTGATGCTAATAAATCACCACTATAACTGATGCTGATGAATCACCACTGTAACTGATGCTAATAAATCACCACTATAACTGATGCTGATGAATCACCACTGTAACTGATGCTAATAAATCACCACAATAACTGATGCTGATAAATCACCACAGTAACTGATGCTAATAAATCACCACTATGACTGATGCTGATGAATCACCACTATAACTGATGCTGATGAATCACCACTGTAACTGATGCTAATGAATCACCACTATAACTGATGCTAATGAATCACCACAGTAACTGATGCTGATGAATCACCACAGTAACTGATGCTAATAAATCACCACAATAACTGATGCTGATGAATCACCACTATAACTGATGCTAATGAATCACCACAGTAACTGATGCTAATGAATCACCACAGTAACTGATGCTAATAAATCACCACAATAACTGATGCTGATGAATCACCACAGTAACTGATGCTAATGAATCACCACAATAACTGATGCTGATAAATCACCACTGTAACTGATGCTAATAAATCACCACAATAACTGATGCTGATAAATCACCACAGTAACTGATGCTAATGAATCACCACTATAACTGATGCTGATGAATCACCACTATAACTGATGCTGATAAATCACCACAGTAACTGATGCTAATGAATCACCACTGTAACTGATGCTGATAAATCACCACAATAACTGATGCTAATAAATCACCACTATAACTGATGCTGATGAATCACCACAATAAACTGATGCTAATAAATCACCACTATAACTGATGCTGATAAATCACCACAGTAACTGATGCTAATGAATCACCACTATAACTGATGCTGATGAATCACCACTATAACTGATGCTGATAAATCACCACTGTAACTGATGCTAATAAATCACCACAATAACTGATGCTGATAAATCACCACAATAACTGATGCTAATAAATCACCACTATAACTGATGCTGATGAATCACCACTGTAACTGATGCTAATAAATCACCACAATAACTGATGCTGATAAATCACCACAATAAACTGATGCTAATAAATCACCACTATGACTGATGCTGATGAATCACCACTATAACTGATGCTGATGAATCACCACTGTAACTGATGCTAATGAATCACCACTATAACTGATGCTAATGAATCACCACAGTAACTGATGCTGATGAATCACCACAGTAACTGATGCTAATAAATCACCACAATAAACTGATGCTAATAAATCACCACTATGACTGATGCTGATGAATCACCACTATAACTGATGCTGATGAATCACCACTGTAACTGATGCTAATGAATCACCACTATAACTGATGCTAATGAATCACCACAGTAACTGATGCTAATGAATCACCACAGTAACTGATGCTAATGAATCACCACAGTAACTGATGCTAATAAATCACCACAGTAACTGATGCTAATGAATCACCACAATAACTGATGCTGATAAATCACCACTGTAACTGATGCTAATAAATCACCACAATAACTGATGCTGATAAATCACCACAGTAACTGATGCTAATGAATCACCACTATAACTGATGCTGATGAATCACCACAGTAACTGATGCTAATGAATCACCACTATAACTGATGCTGATGAATCACCACTATAACTGATGCTGATAAATCACCACAGTAACTGATGCTAATGAATCACCACTATAACTGATGCTGATGAATCACCACTGTAACTGATGCTAATAAATCACCACAATAACTGATGCTGATGAATCACCACAGTAACTGATGCTAATGAATCACCACGATAACTGATGCTAATAAATCACCACAGTAACTGATGCTAATAAATCACAGCTATAACTGATGCTGATAAATCACCACAATAACTGATCCTGATAAATCACCACAGTAACTGATGCTAATAAATCACCACTATAACTGATGCTGATGAATCACCACAATAACTGATGCTAATGAATCACCACAATAACTGATGCTGATAAATCACCACAATAACTGATGCTAATAAATCACCACAGTAACTGATGATAATGAATCACCACAATAACTGATCCTGATAAATCACCACAATAACTGATGCTGATAAATCACCACTATAACTGGTGCTGATGAATCACCACTGTAACTGATGCTAATAAATCCCCACTATAACTGATGCTGATGAATCACCACAATAACTGATGCTAATAAATCACCACAATAACTGATGCTAATAAATCACCACTATAACTGATGCTGATGAATCACCACAATAACTGATGCTAATGAATCACCACAATAACTGATGCTGATAAATCACCACAATAACTGATGCTAATAAATCACCACAGTAACTGATGATAATGAATCACCACAATAACTGATCCTGATAAATCACCACAATAACTGATGCTGATAAATCACCACTATAACTGGTGCTGATGAATCACCACTGTAACTGATGCTAATAAATCCCCACTATAACTGATGCTGATGAATCACCACAATAACTGATGCTAATAAATCACCACAATAACTGATGCTAATAAATCACCACAGTAACTGATGCTAATGAATCACCACAATAACTGATCCTGATAAATCACCACAATAACTGATGCTGATAAATCACCACTATAACTGATGCTGATAAATCACCATTGTAACTGATGCTAATAAATGACCACTACAACTGATGCTGATGAATCACCACAGTAACTGATGCTAATAAATCCCCACAATAACTGATGCTGATGAATCACCACAGTAACTGATGCTAATGAATCACCACAATAACTGATGCTGATAAATCACCACAATAACTGATGCTAATAAATCACCACAATAACTGATGCTGATGAATCACCACTGTAACTGATGCTAATAAATCACCACAATAACTGATGCTGATAAATCACCATTATAACTGATGCTGATGAATCACCACAATAACTGATCCTGATAAATCACCACAATAACTGATGCTAATAAATCACCATTGTAACTGATGCTAATAAATCCCCACAATAACTGATGCTGATAAATCACCACAATAACTGATGCTAATAAATCACCACAATAACTGATGCTGATAAATCACCACAATAACTGATGCTAATAAATCACCACAATAACTGATGCTAATAAATCACCACAATAACTGATGCTGATAAATCACCACTATAACTGATGCTGATGAAACACCAGTGTAACTGATGCTAATAAATCCCCACAATAACTGATGCTAATAAATCACCACAATAACTGATGCTGATAAATCACCACAATAACTGATGCTGATAAATCACCTCTATAACTGATGCTGATGAATCACCACTGTAACTGATGCTAATAAATCACAACTATAACTGATGCTGATAAATCACCACAATAACTGATGCTAATAAATCACCACAGTAACTGATGCTAATGAATCACCACTGTAACTGATGCTAATAAATCACCACAATAACTGATGCTAATAAATCACAATAACTGATGCTAATAAATCACCACAATAACTGATGCTAATAAATCACAATAACTGATGCTAATAAATCACCACAGTAACTGATGCTAATGAATCACCACAGTAACTGATGCTAATGAATCACCACAGTAACTGATGCCGATAAATCACCACAGTAACTGATGCTGATAAATCACCACAATAACTGATGCTAATAAATCACCACAGTAACTGATGCTAATAAATGACCACAATAACTGATGCTGATAAATCACCACAAGAACTGATGCTAATAAATCACCACAGTAACTGATGCTAATAAATGACCACAATAACTGATGCTGATAAATCACCACAATAACTAATGCTAATAAATCACCACAGTAACTGATGCTAATAAATCACCACAGTAACTGATGCTAATAAATGACCACAATAACTGATGCTAATAAATCATCACAGTAACTGATGCCAATAAATCACCACAGTAACTGATGCCGATAAATCACCACAGTAACTGATGCTAATAAATCACCACAATAACTGATGCTAATAAATCATCACAGTAACTGATGCCGATAAATCACCACAGTAACTGATGCTGATAAATCACCACAATAACTAATGCTAATAAATCACCACAGTAACTGATGCTGATAAATGACCACAATAACTAATGCTGATAAATCATCACAGTAACTGATGCCGATAAATCACCACAGTAACTGATGCTGATAAATCACCACAATAACTAATGCTAATAAATCACCACAATAACTGATGCTGATAAATGACCACAATAACTGATGCTAATAAATCACCACAGTAACTGATGCTAATAAATCATCACAGTAACTGATGCCGATAAATCACCACAGTAACTGATGCCGATAAATCACCACAGTAACTGATGCTGATAAATCACCACAATAACTAATGCTAATAAATCACCACAGTAACTGATGCTAATAAATGACCACAATAACTGATGCTAATAAATCATCACAGTAACTGATGCCGATAAATCACCACAGTAACTGATGCCGATAAATCACCACAGTAACTGATGCTGATAAATCACCACAATAACTGATGCTAATAAATCACCACAATAACTGATGCTAATAAATCATCACAGTAACTGATGCCGATAAATCACCACAGTAACTGATGCTGATAAATCACCACAATAACTAATGCTAATAAATCACCACAGTAACTGATGCTGATAAATGACCACAATAACTAATGCTAATAAATCATCACAGTAACTGATGCTGATAAATCACCACAATAACTAATGCTGATAAATCACCACAATAACTGATGCCGATAAATCACCACAGTAACTGATGCTGATAAATCACCACAATAACTAATGCTAATAAATCACCACAATAACTGATGCTAATAAATGACCACAATAACTGATGCTGATAAATCACCACAATAACTAATGCTAATAAATCACCACAGTAACTGATGCTAATAAATCACCACAAAAACTGATGCTGATAAATCACCACAATAACTAATGCTAATAAATCACCACAGTAACTGATGCTAATAAATGACCACAATAACTGATGCTAATAAATCACCACAATAACTGATGCTAATAAATCATCACAGTAACTGATGCCGATAAATCACCACAATAACTGATGCTAATAAATCACCACAATAACTGATGCTAATAAATCATCACAGTAACTGATGCCGATAAATCACCACAGTAACTGATGCTAATAAATCACCACAATAACTGATGCTAATAAATCATCACAGTAACTGATGCTAATAAATCACCACAATAACTGATGCTAATAAATCATCACAGTAACTGATGCCGATAAATCACCACAGTAACTGATGCTGATAAATCACCACAATAACTGATGCTAATAAATCACCACAATAACTGATGCTAATAAATCACCACAATAACTGATGCTAATAAATCATCACAGTAACTGATGCCGATAAATCACCACAGTAACTGATGCGAATAAATCACCACAGTAACTGATTCCGATAAATCACCACGGTGTGACCTGTCTCACCTGTGATCTGAATCACCTGTGTGACCTGACTCACCTGTGTGACCTGTCTCACCTTTGTGACCTTTCTCACCTTTGTGACCTGACTGACCTGTGACCTTTCTCACCTATGTGACTTGACTCACCTGTGTGACCTGACTCACCTGTGTGACCTGTCTCACCTGTGTCCTGAGTCACCTATGTGACCTGTCTCACCTGTGACCTGACTCACCTGTGTGACCTGACTCACCTGTGTGACCTGTCTCACCTGTGATCTGACTCACCTATGTGACGTGTCTCACCTGTGACCTGACTCACCTATGTGACCTGTCTCACCTGTGACCTGACTGACCTGTGACCTGTCTCACCTATGTGACCGTTCTCACCTGTGACCTGACTCACCTGTGACCTGACTGACCTGTGTGACCTATCTCACCTGAGACCTGACTGACTTGTGTGACCTGTCTCACCTATGTGACCTGATTGACGTGTGACCTGACTCACCTGTGTGACCGTTCTCACCTGTGTGACCTGACTGACCTGTGACCTGCCTGACCTGTGTGACCTGTCTCACCTTTGTGACCTGACTGACCTGTGTGACCTGACTCACCTGTGTGACCTGTCTCATCTGTGTGACCTGTCTCACCTATGTCACCTGTCTCACCTATGTGACTTGACTTACCTGTGTGACCTGACTCACCTATGTGACCTGACTCACCTGTGTGACCTGACTCACCTGTGTGACCTGTCTCACCTATGTGACTTGACTCACCTATGTGACTTGACTCACCTGTGTGACCTGACTGACCTGTGACCTGTCTCACCTGTGTGACCGTTCTCACCTGTGTGACCTGACTCACCTGAGACCTGACTGACTTGTGTGACCTGACTCACCTATGTGACCTTTCTCACCTATGTGACCTGACTCACCTGTGACCTGACTCACCTGTGTGACCTGTCTCACCTGTGACCTGACTCACCTGTGTGACCGTTCTCACCTGTGTGACCTGACTCACCTGAGACCTGACTGACTTGTGTGACCTGACTCACCTATGTGACCTTTCTCACCTATGTGACCTGACTCACCTGTGACCTGACTCACCTGTGTGACCTGTCTCACCTGTGACCTGACTCACCTGTGTGACCTGACTCACCTATGTGACCTTTCTCACCTGTGACCTGACTGACCTGTGACCTGACTCACCTGTGTGACCGTTCTCACCTGTGTGACCTATGTGACCTGACTGACCTGTGACCTGTCTCACCTGTGTGACCATTCTCACCTGTGTGACCTGACTCACCTGTGTGACCTGACTCACCTATGTGACCTGACTCACCTATGTGACCTGAATGACATGTGACCTGACTCACCTGTGTGACCTGTCTCACCTGTGTGACCTGACTCACCTGTGTGACCTGACTCACCTGTGACCTGACTCACCTGTGTGACCTGACTCACCTGTGACCTGACTCACCTGTGTGACCTGACTGACATGTGACCTGACTCACCTGTGTGACCTGTCTCACCTGTGACCTGACTCACCTGTGTGACCTGACTCACCTGTGTGACCTGACTCACCTGTGACCTGACTCACCTGTGTCACCTGACTCACCTGTGTGACCTGTCTCACCTTTGTGACCTGACTGACCTGTGACCTGTCTGACTTGTGTGACCTGACTCACCTATGTGACCTTTCTCACCTATGTGACCTGACTCACCTGTGACCTAACTCACCTGTGACCTGACTCACCTGTGTGACCTGTCTCACCTGTGACCTGACTCACCTGTGTGACCTGTCTCACCTATGTGACCTGACTCACCTGTGACCTGACTCCCCTGTGTGACCTGTCTCACCTGTGACCTGACTCACCTATGTGACCTGTCTCACCTGTGACCTGACTCACCTGTGACCTGACTCACCTGTGTGACCTGTCTCACCTGTGACCTGACTCACCTATGTGACCTTTCTCACCTATGTGACCTGACTCACCTGTGACCTGACTCACCTGTGACCTGATTCACCTATGTGACCTTTCTCACCTATGTGACCTGACTCACCTGTGACCTGACTCACCTGTGACCTGACTCACCTGTGTGACCGTTCTCACCTGTGTGACCGTTCTCACCTGTGTGACCTATGTGACCTGTCTCACCTTTGTGACCTGACTCACCTGTGTCACCTGACTCACCTGTGTCACCTGACTCACCTGTGACCTGACTCACCTATGTGACCTGACTCACCTATGTGACCTGACTCACTTGTGTGACCTGTCTCACCTGTGTGACCTGTCTCACCTGTGTGACCTGACTCACCTGTGTGACCTGACTCACCTGTGACCTGACTCACCTGTGTGACCTGACTCACCTGTGTGACCTGACTGACATGTGACCTGACTCACCTGTGTGACCTGACTCACCTGTGACCTGTCTCACCTGTGACCTGTCTCACCTGTGTGACTCACCTGTGTGACCTGACTCACCTGTGTGACCTGACTCACCTGTGTGACCTGACTCACCTATGTGACCTGACTCACCTATGTGACCTGACTCACCTGTGACCTGAATCACCTGTGTGACCTGACTCACCTGTGTCACCTGACTCACCTGTGTCACCTGACTCACCTGTGTGACCTGTCTCACCTGTGTGACCTGACTCACCTGTGACCTGACTCACCTGTGTGACCTGTCTCACCTGTGTCACCTGACTCACCTGTGTCACCTGACTCACCTGTGTGACCTGACTCACCTATGTGACCTGACTCACCTGTGACCTGACTCACCTGTGTGACCTGTCTCACCTGTGACCTGACTCACCTGTGTGACCTGTCTCACCTATGTGACTTGACTCACCTATGTGACCTGACTCAGCTATGTGACCTGACTCACCTATGTGACCTGACTCAGCTATGTGACCTGACACACCTGCATGACCTGTCTCACCTGTGTGACCTGACTCACCTGTGTGACCTGTCTCACCTATGTGACTTGACTCACCTGTGTGACCTGACTCACCTATGTGACATGTCTCACCTATGTAACTTGACTCACCTGTGTGACCTGTCTCACCTTTGTGACTTGACTCACCTGTGTGACCTGACTCACCTGTGTGACCTGTCTCACCTGTGTGACCTGTCTCACCTATGTGATTTGACTCACCTGTGTGACCTGTCTCACCTGTGTGATTTGACTCACCTGTGTGACCTGACTCACCTGTGTGACCTGACTCACCTATGTGACCTGTCTCACCTATGTGACTTCACTCACCTGTGTGACCTGACTCAGCTATGTGACCTGACACACCTGTGTGACCTGTCTCACCTGTGTGACCTGTCTCACCTGTGTGACCTGTCTCACCTGTGTGACCTGTCTCACCTGTGTGACTTGACTCACCTGTGTGACCTGTCTCACCTGTGTGACTTCACTCACCTGTGTGACCTCACTCACCTGTGTGACCTGTCTCACCTGTGATTTGACTCACCTGTGTGACTTGACTCACCTATGTGACCTGTCTCACCTATGTAACTTGACTCACCTGTGTGACCTGTCTCACCTATGTAACTTGACTCACCTGTGTGACCTGTCTCACCTTTGTGACTTGACTCACCTGTGTGACCTGTCTCACCTTTGTGACTTGACTCACCTGTGTGACCTGACTCACCTGTGTGACCTGTCTCACCTGTGATTTGACTCACCTGTGTGACTTGACTCACCTATGTGACCTGTCTCACCTTTGTGACTTGACTCACCTGTGTGACCTGTCTCACCTGTGTGACTTGACTCACCTGTGTGACCTGACTCACCTGTGTGACCTGTCTCACCTGTGATTTGACTCACCTGTGTGACTTGACTCACCTATGTGACCTGTCTCACCTATGTAACTTGACTCACCTGTGTGACCTGTCTCACCTATGTAACTTGACTCACCTGTGTGACCTGTCTCACCTTTGTGACTTGACTCACCTGTGTGACCTGTCTCACCTTTGTGACTTGACTCACCTGTGTGACTTGACTCACCTATGTGACCTGTCTCACCTATGTAACTTGACTCACCTGTGTGACCTGTCTCACCTATGTAACTTGACTCACCTGTGTGACCTGTCTCACCTTTGTGACTTGACTCACCTGTGTGACCTGTCTCACCTGTGATTTGACTCACCTGTGTGACTTGACTCACCTATGTGACCTGTCTCACCTATGTGACTTGACTCACCTGTGTGACCTGACTCACCTATGTGACCTGACTCACCTGTGCGACATGTCTCACCTGTGACCTGACTCACCTGTGTGACCTGACTGACATGTGACCTGACTCACCTGTGTGACCTGTCTCACCTGTGACCTGACTCACCTATGTGACCTGAATGACATGTGACCTGACTCACCTGTGTGACCTGTCTCACCTGTGTGACCTGACTCACCTGTGACCTGACTCACCTGTGTGACCTGACTGACATGTGACCTGACTCACCTGTGTGACCTGTCTCACCTGTGACCTGACTCACCTATGTGACCTGAATGACATGTGACCTGACTCACCTGTGTGACCTGTCTCACCTGTGTGACCTGACTCACCTGTGTGACCTGACTCACCTGTGACCTGACTCACCTGTGTAACTTGACTAACCCTAACCCTAACCCTCACCTGTGTGACTTGACTCACCTGTGTGACCTGACTCACCTATGTGACATGTCTCACCTATGTAACTTGACTCACCTGTGTGACCTGTCTCACCTTTGTGACTTGACTCACCTGTGTGACCTGACTCACCTGTGTGACCTGTCTCACCTATGTGATTTGACTCACCTGTGTGACTTGACTCACCTGTGTGACCTGAATCACCTATGTGACCTGTCTCACCTGTGACCTGACTCACCTGTGTGACCTGACTGACATGTGACCTGACTCACCTGTGTGACCTGTCTCACCTGTGACCTGACTCACCTATGTGACCTGAATGACATGTGACCTGACTCACCTGTGTGACCTGTCTCACCTGTGTGACCTGACTCACCTGTGACCTGACTCACCTGTGTGACCTGACTGACATGTGACCTGACTGACCTGTGTGACCTGTCTCACCTGTGACCTGACTCACCTATGTGACCTGAATGACATGTGACCTGACTCACCTGTGTGACCTGTCTCACCTGTGTGACCTGACTCACCTGTGTGACCTGACTCACCTGTGTGACCTGACTCACCTGTGTAACTTGACTAACCCTAACCCTAACCCTAACCCTCACCTGTGTGACTTGACTCACCTGTGTGACCTGACTCACCTATGTGACATGTCTCACCTATGTAACTTGACTCACCTGTGTGACCTGTCTCACCTTTGTGACTTGACTCACCTGTGTGACCTGACTCACCTGTGTGACCTGTCTCACCTATGTGATTTGACTCACCTATGTGACTTGACTCACCTGTGTGACCTGACTCACCTATGTGACCTGACTCACCTGTGACCTGAATCACCTGTGTGACCTGTCTCACCTGTGACCTGACTCACCTGTGTCACCTGACTCACCTGTGTCACCTGACTCACCTGTGACCTGACTCACCTGTGTGACCTGACTCACCTATGTGACCTGACTCACCTGTGTGACCTGTCTCACCTGTGTGACCTGTCTCACCTGTGTGACCTGACTCACCTGTGTGACCTGTCTCACCTATGTGACCTGACTCACCTGTGTGACCTGACACACCTGTGTGACCTGAATCACCTGTGTGACCTGACTCACCTGTGTGACCTGTCTCACCTATGTGACCTGACTCACCTGTGTGACCTGACTCACCTATGTGACCTGACTCACCTGTGACCTGAATCACCTGTGTGACCTGTCTCACCTGTGACCTGACTCACCTGTGTCACCTGACTCACCTGTGTCACCTGACTCACCTGTGTGACCTGACTCACCTGTGTGACCTGTGTCACCTGTGACCTGACTCACCTGTGTGACCTGTCTCACCTGTGTGACCTGACTCACCTGTGTGACCTGTCTCACCTATGTGACTTGACTCGCCTGTGTGACCTGTCTCACCTATGTGAAATGACTCACCTGTGTGACCTGTCTCACCTGTGTGACCTGAATCACCTGTGTGACCTGACTCACCTGTGTGACCTGTCTCACCTATGTGACTTGACTCGCCTGTGTGACCTGTCTCACCTATGTGAAATGACTCACCTGCGTGACCTGACTCACCTATGTGACCTGTCTCACCTATGTGACCTGACTCACCTATGTGACTTGACTCACCTGTGTGACTTGACTCACCTGTGTGACCTGACTCACCTATGTGACCTGACTCACCTATGTGACCTGACTCACCTATGTGACCTGACTCACCTGTGTGACCTGTGTCACCTGTGTGACCTGAATCACCTGTGTGACCTGACTCACCTGTGTGACCTGTCTCACCTATGTGACTTGACTCGCCTGTGTGACCTGTCTCACCTATGTGAAATGACTCACCTGCGTGACCTGACTCACCTATGTGACCTGTCTCACCTATGTGACCTGACTCACCTATGTGACTTGACTCACCTGTGTGACTTGACTCACCTGTGTGACCTGACTCACCTATGTGACCTGACTCACCTGTGACCTGACTCACCTGTGACCTGACTCACCTGTGTGACCTGTCTCACCTGTGACCTGACTCACCTGTGTGACCTGTCTCACCTGTGTGACCTGACTCACCTGTGCGACTTGTCTCACCTATGTGACTTGGCTCACCTATGTGACCTGACTCACCTGTGTGACCTGACTCAGCTGTGTGACCTGACACACCTGTGTGACCTGTCTCACCTGTGTGACCTGACTCACCTGTGTGACCTGTCTCACCTATGTGACTTGACTCACCTGTGACCTGACTCACCTATGTGACTTGACTCACCTGTACGACCTGTCTCACCTTTGTGACTTGACTCACCTGTGTGACTTGACTCACCTGTGTGACCTGACTCACCTGTGTGACCTGTCTCACCTATGTGACTTGACTCACCTGTGTGACCTGACTCACCTACGTGACTTGACTCACCTGTGTGACCTGTCTCACCTATGTGACTTGACTCACCTGTGTGACCTGTCTCACCTGTGTGACCTGACTCACCTGTGTGACCTGTCTCACCTATGTGACCTGACACACCTGTGTGACCTGTCTCACCTGTGTGACTTGACTCACCTGTGTGACCTGTCTCACCTGTGTGACCTGACTCACCTGTGTGACCTGTCTCACCTATGTGACCTGCCTCACCTGTGTGACCTGACTCACCTATGTCACCTGACTCACCTGTGTGACCTGACTCACCTGTGTGACCTGACACACCTGTGTGACCTGACTCACCTGTGTGACCTGACACACCTGTGTGACCTGACACACCTGTGTGACCTGTCTCACCTGTGTGACCTGACTCACCTGTGTGACCTGTCTCACCTGTGTGACCTGACTCACCTGTGTGACCTGTCTCACCTGTGTGACCTGACTCACCTGTGTGACCTGTCTCACCTATGTGACCTGACTCACCTGTGTGACTTGACTCACCTGTGTGACTTGACTCACCTGTGTGACCTGACTCACCTATGTGACTTGACTCACCTGTGTGACCTGACTCACCTATGTGACTTGACTCACCTGTGTGACCTGTCTCACCTATGTGACTTGACTCGCCTGTGTGACCTGTCTCACCTATGTGAAATGACTCACCTGCGTGACCTGACTCACCTATGTGACCTGTCTCACCTATGTGACCTGACTCACCTATGTGACTTGACTCACCTGTGTGACTTGACTCACCTGTGTGACCTGACTCACCTATGTGACCTGACTCACCTATGTGACCTGACTCACCTGTGTGACCTGTGTCACCTGTGTGACCTGAATCACCTGTGTGACCTGACTCACCTGTGTGACCTGTCTCACCTATGTGACTTGACTCACCTGTGTGACCTGTCTCACCTATGTGAAATGACTCACCTGCGTGACCTGACTCACCTATGTGACCTGTCTCACCTGTGTGACCTGACTCACCTGTGTGACCTGTCTCACCTATGTGACTTGACTCACCTGTGACCTGACTCACCTATGTGACTTGACTCACCTGTACGACCTGTCTCACCTTTGTGACTTGACTCACCTGTGTGACTTGACTCACCTGTGTGACCTGACTCACCTGTGTGACCTGTCTCACCTATGTGACTTGACTCACCTGTGTGACCTGACTCACCTACGTGACTTGACTCACCTGTGTGACCTGTCTCACCTATGTGACTTGACTCACCTGTGTGACCTGTCTCACCTGTGTGACCTGACTCACCTGTGTGACCTGTCTCACCTATGTGACCTGACACACCTGTGTGACCTGTCTCACCTGTGTGACCTGACTCACCTGTGTGACCTGTCTCACCTGTGTGACCTGACTCACCTGTGTGACCTGTCTCACCTATGTGACCTGCCTCACCTGTGTGACCTGACTCACCTATGTCACCTGACTCACCTGTGTGACCTGACTCACCTGTGTGACCTGACACACCTGTGTGACCTGACTCACCTGTGTGACCTGACACACCTGTGTGACCTGACACACCTGTGGTCACCTGTCTCACCTGTGTGACCTGACTCACCTGTGTGACCTGTCTCACCTGTGTGACCTGACTCACCTGTGTGACCTGTCTCACCTGTGTGACCTGACTCACCTGTGTGACCTGTCTCACCTATGTGACCTGACTCACCTGTGTGACTTGACTCACCTGTGTGACTTGACTCACCTGTGTGACCTGTCTCACCTGTGTGACCTGACTCACCTGTGTGACCTGTCTCACCTATGTGACCTGACTCACCTGTGTGACTTGACTCACCTATGTGACTTGACTCACCTGTGTGACTTGACTCACCTGTGTGACCTGACTCACCTATGTGACTTGACTCACCTGTGTGACCTGTCTCACCTGTGTGACTTGACTCACCTGTGTGACCTGTCTCACCTGTGTGACTTGACTCACCTGTGACACGACTCACATATCATTCATCACTCCCTCATTCATTCATGGTTTTAATGACGTCACCATTAACAGCCCCACCCCTTCACACGGATACGCCCTCCTGACCTGAACATAAACAAACCTGCTTGTGTCTCTTCATCGTCATCATTGTCCTCTTCAGCCAATGGGAGAGCAGGAGGTGGAGTCACAGCTGACAGGCCCCGCCCCCCTCCACTGCTCTCATTTAATGTCAGCGGGCGAGTGAGCATGACTAAGACAGAGAGAGAGAGGAGAGAGAGTATAAATACTCATCATGTGTACAAATACACACCTACTTCAGCAGGCTGGACTATTGTAACGGTGTCTTCACAGGCCTGAGTAAAAAATCAATCAGACAACTGCAGCTCGTCCAGAACGCTGCTGCCAGAGTCCTCACCAACACCGAGAGAGTGGAGCACATTACACCAGTGTTTAAGTCACTGCACTGGCTTCCTGTGTGTCAAAGGATAGACTTTAAAATCTTGTTACTTGTCTATAAAGCACTAAATGGTCTCGGGCCTAAATACATCTCTGATATACTTGTACGTTATGAAGCATCCAGACCCCTCAGATCATCTGGAACAGGTTTACTCAGTGTTCCCAGGATCAAAACCAAACAAGGTGAAGCAGCCTTTAGTTTCTATGCTCCCCGCCTGTGGAACAAACTTCCAGAATATCTGAGGTCGGCTGAAACTGTCAACTCATTTAAATCAGGGCTTAAAACATTACTATTTACTGCATCTTACCAGTGAACTAGATATGTAACTTATTGTTAGGATAATCTGTAGCTATTGTTTTTATATTTGTCTGCTGTTGCTGTTGCTTTATGTTTGCTTTTTAAATGCATTTTCTGCACTGTTTTTATTTCTTTTAGCTTTTGTATTTAATGATCTATTGTTCCTTTATTTTTTTATTTTAATGTATTTCTCTTGTAAAGCACAATGAATTGCGTTGCCTTACACAGTACTCCAGAGTACTACAAAGTACTACACAGTACTACATAGCACTACACAGCATTACACAGTACTACATAGTACTACACAGTACTACATAGCACTACACAGTACTACAGCACTACATAGAATTACACAGTACTACAGAGTACTACACAGTACTACAGAGTACTACATAGTACTACACAGTACTAGTGTACTACACGGTACTAAAGAGCACTACACAGTACTACAGAGTACTACACAGTACTACAGAGTACAACACAGTATTACACAATACTACAGAGCACTACACAGTACTACAGAGCACTACAGAGTACTACACAGTACTACATAGCACTACACAGTACTACAGCACTACACAGAATTACACAGTACTACAGAGTACTACACAGTACTACAGAGTACTACATAGTACTACACAGTACTAGTGTACTACACGGTACTAAAGAGCACTACACAGTACTACAGAGTACTACACAGTACTACAGAGTACAACACAGTATTACACAATACTACAGAGCACTACACAGTACTACAGAGCACTACAGAGTACTACACAGTACTACATAGCACTACACAGTATTACACAGTACTACAGAGTACTACACAGTATTACAGAGTACTACAGAGTATTACAGAGTACTACACAGTACTACACAGTACTACATAGCACTACACAGTACTACAGCACTACACAGAATTACACAGTACTACAGAGTACTGCACAGTACTACAGAGTACTACATAGTACTACACAGTACTAGAGTACTACACGGTACTAAAGAGCACTACACAGTACTACAGAGTACTACACAGTATTACACAATACAACAGAGCACTACACAGTACTACAGAGCACGAAAGAGTACTACACAGTACTACAGAGCACTACACAGTACTACAGAGTATTACAGAGAACTACACAGTACTACAGCGCACTACACAGTACTACAGAGCACTACACAGTACTACACAGTACTACAGAGCACTGCACAGTACTACAGAGCACTACAGAGTACTACACAGTACTACAGAGCACTACACAGTACTACAGAGTATTACAAAGCACTACACAGTACTACAGAGTACTACAGCGCACTACACAGTACTACAGAGCACTACACAGTACTACATAGTACTACAGAGCACTGCACAGTACTACAGAGCACTACAGAGTACTACACAGTACTACAGAGCACTACACAGTACTACAGAATATTACAGAGCACTACACAGTACTACAGAGTACTACAGCGCACTACACAGTACTACAGAGCACTACACAGTACTACACAGTACTACAGAGCGCTGCACAGTACCACAGAGTACTACACAGTACTACACAGTACTACAGAGCACTACACAGTATTACAGAGCACTACACAGTACTACACAGTATTACACAGTACTACACAGTATTACAGAGCACTACACAGTATTACAGAGCACTACACAGTATTACAGAGTACTACACAGTACTACACAGTACTACATAGCACGACACAGTACTACAGAACACTACACATGACTACACAGTACTACAGAGCACTACAGAGTACTACACAATACTACAGAGCACTACACAGTATTACACAGTACTACAGAGCACTACACAGTATTACACAGTACTACAGAGCACTACAGAGTACTACACAATACTACAGAGCACTACACAATATTATAGAGTACTACACAGTACTACACAGTAACACAGAGCACTACACAGTACTACAGAGCACTACACAGTACTACACAGTACTAGAGAGCACTACAGAGTACTACACAATACTACAGAGCACTACACAGTATTAAAGAGCACTACACAGTACTACAGAGCACTACAGAGTACTACACAATACTACAGAGCACTACACAGTATTACACAGTACTACAGAGCACTACACAGTACTACAGAGCACTACACAGTATTTCACAGTACTACAGAGCACTACAGAGTACCACACAATACTACAGAGCACTACACAGTATTACAGAGTACTACACAGTACTACACAGTACTACAGAGCACTAGAGTACTACACACTACAGAGCACTACACAGTATTAAAGAGCACTACACAGTACTACAGAGCACTACACAACACTACACAGCACTACAGAGCACTACACAGTATCACAGAGCACTACACAGTACTACACAGTACTACAGAGCACTACACAGTACTACAGAGCACTACACAGTACTACAGAGCACTACATAGTACTACAGAGCACTACAGAGTACTACACAATACTACAGAGCACTACAGAGTATTACAGAGCACTACACAGTATTACAGAGCACTACACAGTACTACACAGTACTACAGAGCACTACAAAGTACTACACATTACTACAGAGCACTACACAGTACTACAGAGCACTACAAAGTAGTACAGAGCACTACACAGTACTACGGAGCACTACAGAGTACTACAGAGCACTACACAGTACTACACAGTATTACAGAGCACTACACAGTACTACAGAGCACTACACAGTACTACACAGTACTACAGAGCACTACAAAGTAGTACAGAGCACTACACAGTACTACGGAGCACTACAGAGTACTACAGAGCACTACACAGTACTACACAGTATTACAGAGAACTACACAGTACTACAGAGCACTACACAGTACTGCACAGTTCTACAGAGCACTACAGAGTACTACAGAGCATTACACAGTACTACACAGTATTACAGAGCACTACACAGTACTACAGAGCACTACACAGTACTACATAGTACTACAGAGCACTACAAAGTACTACACATTACTACAGAGCACTACACAGTACTACAGAACACTACACAGTATTACAGAGCACAACACAGTACTACACAGTACTACAGAGTACTACAGAGCACTACACAGTACTACACAGTATTACAGAGCACTACACAGTACTACACAGTACTACAGAGCACTACACAGTATTACAGATCACTACACAGTACTACACAGTACTACAAAGCACTACACAGTATTACAGAGCATTACACAGTATTACAGAGAACTACACAGTACTACACAGTACTACAAAGCACTACACAGTACAACAGAGCACTACATAGTACTACACAGTACTACAGAGCACTACACAACACTACACAGTACTACAGAGCACTACACAGTACTACAGAGCACTACACAGTACTACACAGTACTACAGAGCACTACAAAGTATTACAGAGCACTACACAGTACTACAGAGCACTACACAGTACTACACAATACTACAGAGCACTACAGAGTATTACAGAGCACTACACAGTATTACATAGCACTACACAGTACTGCACAGTACTACAGAGCACTACAGAGTACTACAGAGCATTACACAGTACAACACAGTATTAAAGAGCACTACACAGTACTACAGAGCACTACACAGTACTACACAGTACTACAGAGCACTACAAAGTACTACAGAGCACTACACAGTAGTACAGAGCACTACACAGTACTACGGAGCACTACAGAGTACTACAGAGCACTACACAGTACTACACAGTATTACAGAACACTACACAGTACTACAGAGCACTACACAGTATTACACAGCACTACAAAGTACTACACAGTACTACAGAGCACTACACAGTACTACAGAGCACTACACAGTACTACACAGTACTACAGAGCACTACAGAGTACTACACAATACTACAGAGCACTACACAGTATTACAGAGCACTACACAATATTAAAGAGCACTACACAGTACTACAGAGCACTACACAGTATTACAGAGCACTACACAGTACTACACAGTACTACAGAGCACTACACAGTATTACAGAGCACTACATAGTACTACACAGTACTACAGAGTACTACAAAGTAGTAAAGAGCACTACACAGTACTACAGAGCACTACAGAGTACTACAGAGCACTACACAGTACTACACAGTATTACAGAGCACTACACAGTTCTACACAGTACTACAGAGCACTACACAGTATTACAGATCACTACACAGTACTACACAGTACTACAGAGCACTACACAGTACTACAGAGCATTACACAGTATTACAGAGAACTACACAGTACTACACAGTACTACAGAGCACTACATAGTACTACACAGTACTACAGAGCACTACACAATATTACAGAGCACAACACAGTACTACACAGTACTACACAGTACTACAGAGCACTACACAGTATTACAGAGCACTACATAGTACTACACAGTACTACAGAGTACTACAAAGTAGTAAAGAGCACTACACAGTACTACAGAGCACTACAGAGTACTACAGAGCACTACACAGTACTACACAGTATTACAGAGCACTACACAGTTCTACACAGTACTACAGAGCACTACACAGTATTACAGATCACTACACAGTACTACACAGTACTACAGAGCACTACACAGTACTACAGAGCATTACACAGTATTACAGAGAACTACACAGTACTACACAGTACTACAGAGCACTACATAGTACTACACAGTACTACAGAGCACTACACAGTATTACAGAGCACAACACAGTACTGCACAGTACTACAGAGCACTACAGAGTACTACAGAGCACTACACAGTACTACAGAGCACTACAGAGTACTACAGAGCACTACACAGTATTACAGAGCACTACACAGTACTACACAGTACTACAGAGCACTACACAGTACTACACATTACTACAGAGCACTACAGAGTACTACAGAGCACTACACAGTACTACACAGTATTACAGAGCACTACACAGTACTACACAGTACTACAGAGCACTACACAGTACTACAGAGCACTACACAGTACTACACAGTACTACAGAGCACTACACAGTACTACACAGTACTACAGAGAACTACACAGTATTACAGAGCACTACACAGTACTGCACAGTACTACAGAGCACTGCAGAGTACTACAGAGCACTACACAGTACTACACAGTATTACAGAGCACTACACAGTACTACAGAGCACTACACAGTATTACAGAGCACAACACAGTACTACACAGTACTACAGAGCACTACACAGTACTACACATTACTACAGAGCACTACAGAGTACTACAGAGCACAACACAGTACTACACAGTACTACAGAGCACTACACAGTATTACAGAGCACTACACAGTACTGCACAGTATTACAGAGCACTACACAGTACTACACAGTATTACAGAGCACTACACAGTACTACACAGTACTACAGAGCACTACACAGTACTACACATTACTACAGAGCACTACAGAGTACTACAGAGCACTACACAGTACTACACAGTATTACAGAGCACTACACAGTACTACACAGTACTAAAGAGCACTACACAGTACTACAGAGCACTACACAGTACTACACAGTACTACAGAGCACTACACAGTATTACACAGTACTACACAGTACTACAGAGCACTACAGAGTACTACACAGTACTACACAGTACTACAGAGCACTACACAGTACTACAGAGCACAACACAGTACTACAGGGTACTACAGAGTACTACACAATACTACAGAGCACTACACAGTATTACAGAGCACGACACAGTATTACAGAGCACTACACAGTACTACACAGTACTACAGAGCACTACACAGTATTACAGAGCACTACACAATACTACACAGTACTACAGAGCACTACACAGTATTACAGAGCACTACACAGTACTACACAGTATGACAGAGCACTACACAGTATTACAGAGCACTACACAGTACTACAGAGCACTACACAGTACTACACAGTACAACAGAGCACTAAAGAGTACTACAGAGCACTACAGAGCACTACACAATATTACAGAGCACTACAGAGTACTACACAATACTACAGAGCACTACAGAGTACTACACAATACTACAGAGCACTACACAGTACTACACAATACTACAGAGCACTACACAGTATTACAGAGCACTACACAGTATTACAGAGCACTACACAGTACTACACAGTACTACAGAGCACTACACAGTATTACAGAGCACTACACAGTACTACACAGTACTACAGAGCACTACACAGTATTACAGAGCACTACACAGTACTACAGAGCACTACAGAGTACTATAGAGTACTACAGAGCACTACACAGTACTACACAGTATTACAGAGCACTACACAGTACTACAGAGCACTACACAGTACTACACAGCACTACAGAACACTACAGAGTACTACAGAGCACTACACAGTCCTACACAGTACTACAGAGCACTACACAGTATTACAGAGCACTACACAGTACTACACAGTACAACAGAGCACTACACAGTACTACACATTACTACAGAGCACTACAGAGTACTACAGAGCACTACACAGTACTACACAGTACTACAGAGCACTACAGAGTACTACAGAGCACTACACAATATTACACAGTACTACACAGTACTACAGAGCACTACAGAGTACTACACAGTACTACAGAGCACTACAGAGTACTACAGAGCACTACACAGTACTACAGAGTACTACACAATACTACAGAGCACTACACAGTATTACAGAGCACGACACAGTAATACAGAGCACTACACAGTATTACAGAGCACTACACAGCACTACACAGTATTACAGAGCACTACACAATACTACACAGTACTACAGAGCACTACACAGTATTACAGAGCACTACACAGTACTACAGAGCACTACACAGTATTACAGAGCACTACACAGCACTACACAGTATTACAGAGCACTACACAGTACTACAGAGCACTACACAGTACTACACAGTACTACAGAGCACTAAAGAGTACTACAGAGCACTACACAGTACTACACAATACTACAGAGTACTACAGAGTATTACAGAGCACTACACAGTACTACACAATACTACAGAGCACTACACAGTATTACAGAGCACTACACATTATTACAGAGCACTACACAGTACTACACAGTACTACAGAGCACTACACAGTATTACAGAGCACTACACAGTACTACACAGTACTACAGAGCACTACAGAGTACTACAGAGCACTACACAGTATTACAGAGCACTACACAGTACTGCACAGTGCTACAGAGTACTACAGAGCACTACACAGTACTACACAGTATTGCATAGCACTACACAGTACTACACAGTACTACAGAGCACTACAGAGTACTACACAGTACTACAGAACACTACAGCGTACTACAGAGCACTACAGACTACACAGTACTACAGAGCACTACACAGTATTACAGAGCACTACACAGTACTACACAGTACTACAGAGCACTACACAGTACTACACATTACTACAGAGCACTACAGAGTACTACAGAGCACTACACAGTACTACAGAGCACTACACAGTACTACACAGTACTACAGAGAACTACAGACTACTACAGAGCACTACACAGTACTACAGAGCACTACAGAGCACTACACATTACTACAGAGCACTACACAGTACTACACAGTACTACAGAGCACTACAGAGCACTACACAGTACTACAGAGCACTACACAGTACTACACAGTACTACAGAGCACTACAGAGTACTACAGAGCACTACACAGTACTACAGAGCACTACAGAGCACTACACATTTCTACAGAGCACTACACAGTACTACAGAGCACTACACAGTACTACAGAGCACTACAGAGCACTACACAGTATTACAGAGCACTACAGAGCACTACACAGTACTACAGAGCACTACACAGTACTACACAGTACTACAGAGCACTACAGAGCACTACACAGTACTACAGAGCACTACATAGTACTACAGAGCACTACACAGTATTACAGAGCACTACAGAGCACTACACAGTACTACAGAGCACTACACAGTACTACACAGTACTACAGAGCACTACAGAGCACTACACAGTACTACAGAGCACTACATAGTACTACAGAGCACTACACAGTATTACAGAGCACTACAGAGCACTACACAGTACTACAGAGCACTACACAGTACTATACAGTACTACAGAGCACTACACAGTACTACAGAGCACTACACAGTACTAAAGAGCACTACAGAGCACTACACAGTACTACAGAGCACTACACAGTACTACACAGTATTACAGAGCACTACACAGTACTACACAGTACTACAGAACACTACAGAGTACTACACAGTACTACAGAGCACTACACAGTACTACACAGTACTACAGAGCACTACAGAGCACTACACAGTACTACAGAGCACTACACAGTACTACACAGTACTACAGAGCACTACACATTACTACAGAGTACTACAGAGAACTACACAGTACTACAGAGCACTACAGAGCACTACACAGTACTACAGAGCACTACACAGTACTACAGAGCACTACAGAGCACTACACAGTACTACAGAGCACTACACAGCATTACAGAGCACTACAGAGCACTACACAGTACTACAGAGCACTACACATTACTACAGAGCACTACACAGTACTACACAGTATTACAGAGCACTACACAGTACTACACAGTACTACAGAACACTACAGAGTACTACACAGTACTACAGAGCACTACACAGTACTACACAGTACTACAGAGCACTACACAGTACTACACAGTACTACAGAGCACTACACATTACTACAGAGTACTACAGAGAACTACACAGTACTACAGAGCACTACAGAGCACTACACAGTACTACAGAGCACTACACAGTACTACAGAGCACTACAGAGCACTACACAGTACTACAGAGCACTACACAGCATTACAGAGCACTACAGAGCACTACACAGTACTACAGAGCACTACAGAGTACTACACAGTACTACAGAGCACTACACAGTACTACACAGTACTACAGAGCACTACAGAGCACTACACAGTACTACAGAGCACTACACAGTACTACACAGTACTACAGAGCACTACACATTACTACAGAGTACTACAGAGAACTACACAGTACTACAGAGCACTACACAGTACTACAGAGCACTACACAGTACTACAGAGCACTACAGAGCACTACACAGTACTACAGAGCACTACAGAGCACTACACAGCATTACAGAGCACTACAGAGCACTACACAGTACTACACAGTACTACAGAGCACTACACAGTACTACAGAGCACTACACAGTACTACAGAGCACTACAGAGCACTACACAGCATTACAGAGCACTACAGAGCACTACACAGTACTACACAGTACTACAGAGCACTACACATTACTACAGAGTACTACAGAGAACTACACAGTACTACAGAGCACTACACAGTACTACAGAGCACTACAGAGTACTACACAGTACTACAGAGCACTACACAGTACTACACAGTACACAGAGTACTACAGAGCACTACACATTACTACAGAGTACTACAGAGAACTACACAGTACTACAGAGCACTACACAGTACTACAGAGCACTACACAGTACTACAGAGCACTACAGAGCACTACACAGCATTACAGAGCACTACAGAGCACTACACAGTACTACAGAGTACTAACTTTATAAACTGAATAAAACCATGTTTCAATTAAATACATTAAATGAATAACCATTTCAAGTCCGCTCCTCGCGTTGTCTCTCGCGAGATTTCACTGATTCCTGCTGGAAAAATCCCAGGATCTCGGTGTAAATCTGAACCTGTTTTCACCGTCAGCTCATCTGACAGATGATTTTCATGGTTTTGTTTAGTCACGGCAGAATTTTGTGTGACGTAAGACGAATGGAAAGTTAGAGGACGCGGGAATGTTGCGGGTCGAAGTGAGGATGAAACGGGATAGAAGTGATCGAGCTAGCAGCAGCTAGCTGCCGTTAGCAGGCTTCAGTGTGTGTGTGTATCCGTTAACCGGGACATTTAACGGTTACCGTTACCTTCTTCTCGGCCCGCGCCTCCGTCAGTCGCCGTTAAATCCTCTGAGCTGTCATGGCGGGCCGGTTACCGGCGGGAAAGGACCGAATCCGGCCGGTGTGTCCAGAGGAGTCGGTATCTCTGTTATCGCCACAGACCGGCGTCAAGCTAACGGAACTCACACACACGGTACTTCCGGTGAGAATATCAAAATAAAAGATCCCGGGCGACAGGACAGCACAACCTTTCAAATTAAAGTGCTGAACGGAAGTGCCAGGTGTGTTTTTGTTTTTCAAAGTAAAAGCACAAACGACACGGAAATAAACAGATGAGATGACGTATGACATCATAATTATGAGGTCATTCATTGGGAACTGTTCCTTATTTATCAGAGGAGGAGTAATGATGTCAGTTGCTTCCTCAGTGTACATTTCTCAACTCAACTCAAATTTATTTATAAAGCATATTTTAAAATAACAAACTCAAAACAACAGATCTGAGTGAGAGGAGCATGCTATTCCACAGTTTGGGGGCAGACACAGCAAAGGCATGATCACCCCTGAGCTTAAGTCTGGAGCATGGGACAGCCAGGAGCCCCAGGTCAGCTGACCTGAGGGACCTGAGGGTAAAATAGGGGATTAGAAGGTCTGACATGTAGGACGGGGCCAGATCATTAAGGGATTTATACAAAAACAGGAGGACCTTACAGTTAACTCTGAACTTTAAAGGCAGCCAGTGGAGAGAGGCCAAAACAGGTGTGATGTGGTCTTTCCTCCGGGTACCTGTGAGGAGCATGGCAGCAGTGTTCTGAACCAGCTGGAAGCGGGACAAAGAGGACAACTTCTGATCTGGCAGTTCATGATACTGGCAACACTAGACCTATCATTAAGCTTGATATGGATAGCTGTGTGTCGTCAGCATAGGAGTGGAAGGAGGTGTTATGTTTTTTAATTATTTGGCCGACAGGAAGCATGCACAACGCAAAGAGAATAGGACCTAAGATGGAGCCTTCAGGGACCCCACAGGAAAGACTGGCTGAGGAAGAGGAGTGATTTCTCATGGTGATGGAGAAACTTCTGTTTTTGACGTAAGAGTTGAACCAGTGTAATGCAGTGCCACTGATGCCAGCACCAAACTGGAGGCGTTCGATTAAGATGTTGTGATCCACAGTGTCAAATGCAGCGCTGAGGTCAAAAAGGAACCAGGATGGCACAGTTTCCAGCATCAACACAGAGTAGCAGGTCGTTGTGCACTTTCAGCAGGGCAGACTCCGTGCTATGATCGGCCCTGAACCCAGATTGAAACCTTTCCAGGATGTTATTTTGACATAAGTAGGTCTTTAGTTGATGGAGAATAACCTTCTCCAGAAACTTAGAGAGGAATGGAAGTTTAGAGATAGGCCTGTAGTTGCTGGGCATTGAGGGGTCTAAATTGTTTGTTTTTTTTTCAGGAGGGGCTGGGCCACTGCCTGCTTGAAGCAAGCTGGGACAATACCAGTGGCCAATGAGCTATTGACAATGGAGAGGATGCAGATGCTTCAGGAGCCTGGAGGGGACAGTGTCAAGGGGGCAAGTCGTAGGTTTCCTGGAAGAAACAATCTTGGTCACGAAGGAAAGTGTGATGGGTTGGAAGCAGAGCAGTCTAGATGAGCAGGAACGGCGTTCCAGCAGTAAAAGTCGAGAGGAAACGCCCTTTCCCTCTCAGCAGATTTAGAAAATACAGACTATTCAATGTTTTATATAAGGGTTTTACAGTGTGAACTGCCGAGAACTGTGCGACCGTGAACGTTGCTGCATTATACAAATACATGTGTTTTTTGCACTAAGCACCACTATACTGTTGTTGGGTATAAGCCAGAAGTATATTTATTGGGTTAATCATTTCTGGGGAGTGCACAACGGTCGTGTTTGGTTTGAGACAACACTAACCTGTCGAAATTCGTGCATTACGCCAATGAGTACATAGTGCACACAGTCAACTACATAGAAGTATACTAACGGAAGTATGAGATTTGAGACACACCACTAGCCTTGGTAACAGCCTGATATGACAGCCAATATACCAGCCAAGGTGTTACCTAGCCATTATAGAGATAGAGTAGCAAGCTTTGCTGGTTTAATTTAGTCAGAGATATTTAGGGTTAGGGTTAGCCCCTAACCCTAACTGTCATCCACTTCTCCATGTACGAGTCTCATGTCTCGTCTTCGCTGCAGAACTTTCTGAAGGTCGTTGATTTCATGCGCCGGTTGCTCGTCTTCAGGAAGCAGCAGTGTGACTCCATGCTGAAGAGCGAGCAGCTGATGGCGACTCTGAGGACTGTCGCGTTTGACACCATCCTGCTGGACCCAATGGTGATGTGTGGCGACCTGGTGGCCGATGTGCTCAGCCTGCCGCTCATCATCTCGCTGCGCTTCTCGTTCGGCAGCGTCCTGGAGCGGCATTGCGGCCATGCGCCGGTGCCGCCCTCCTACGTCCCGGTGGCCATACAACGACCGCATGACATTTGGGGAGAGGCTGATCAACACCATGACATACATGATGGTGTCAGCAGTGTCCGAGCTGTTCATGGGACTGATTGATAACTACTACAGCGAAGTCAAAGGTTAGAGTTCCATTCTTCAATACTCAATCAATCAGTTGTATTGATCTCCTCAGTTACTCGTCTCAGTTACTCGTCTGGTATGGAGGCCCAGGAGGAACAAACTGTTCCACTTCCTGAAAGACAGAGTGTCCACTTCCTGTGACACTGAGTGTCCACTTGCACTGAGACCGAGTGTCCACTTTCTGTGACACAGAGTGGTCACTTCCTGTGAGACTGAGTGGTCACTTCCTGTGACACTGAGGGTCCACTTCCTGTGATCTTAAAGTCAAAATGTGAAAATAAACAAACAAAAACATCAAAATAAAAAATGATAATTAAAAATCCTGAGAAAATAAAACCTGTCTTTTCAGAATAAAAGCCTGATGTGCTGTTTCCTGTGTTGACAGGAAGTCCCAGCAGCATCTGCAGGACTCTGGGGAATGCCGACATTTGGCTCATTAGGACCTTCTGGGACCTGGAGACGCCGCGACCGACCCCGCCCAACTTCAAACACGTGGGCGGTCTGCACTATAAACCAGCCAATCAGCTGCCAGAGGCATGAACTGACAGGAAGTTTTATTTTGAAATTCTACACATTTTCAGACATGTATGGTGGCGATAGCAATGATGAAGATAGTGAGGATGATGTAACGATGATGTCACGTCTTCCAGGACCTGGAGGCGTTTGTGAGTTCGGGTGATGCCGGTGTGGTGGTGGTTTCCTTCGGCTCCATGGTAACCAACCTGACGACAGAGCGTGCTGATGTCATCGCTGCTGCCTTGGGACGAATTCCACAGAAGGTCAGAAGCTCCGCCCACACACACACACACAGAAATATGGGTTCAGGGTTGTCAGGAAAACTGAGCATCTGATGGGCTGATCAATCGGTGGGGGAAAGTAACTGAGTACTTCAGATACTTTACTGCAGCACTTTATACTCGAACTGAACCAAGACCTGTGATGTCAGGACTGATTCTTACTGGTGGCATCGTAGCGGCATCGTGACAGCATCATGGTGGCATCATGATGGCACGATGGCGGAATCTTGGCGGCATCATGGCAGCCACCTGACACCTTCCACCTGACACTTGACACTTGTTTTATTTTCAGGTCATCTGGAGGTTCAGAGGAGAAACTCCGAAGACACTGTCAGCAAACACTGAGCTGTTTGATTGGATCCCTCAGAACGACCTGCTGGGTGTAAACACACACACACACGCATACACACACACACACACACACACATACACACACAGCAGCCCGTTCTCATTCCGTCTTCCTACAATTCGCCGCTTTGTCAGATTTCTGCCGCAAACTCCAACGCCAGACGTCACCTGTCGCGGCAGTATGATACACAGACGGGCGCTGTCAGGTTGGAATGATCTGAACACATGTTTACACGCTTCCCTCTCAGGTCACCCGAAGACGAGATCTGACAAGCTGACAGAGGCGCTGCATGTGTCATCAACGAGCCGAGGTGAGGATGACATCACAGGAAGTTTGAGTTCATGATTATTTCCTGACATTTCTTTTCAAAATAAGAGCCCTGACTTCCTGCTGAATCAGCTCCTTCGAGATAAAAGCATATTAACATTTATTAATAAAACACCAGTGTGACCATTTTTTACCCCCATGATGCTCAGCTACAGGTCCAGCATGCAGCATCTGTCAGTGCTGCACCACGACCGCGCGGTGGTGCCGCTGAGCACTGCTGTCTTCTGGGTGGAGTTTGTGATGCGACACGGCGGAGCGCGACACCTGCGGCTGGCGTCACATGACCTGAACTGGTTCTAGTATCACAGCGTGGACACCTTCGCCGCCCTCCTGGTCACCATAACGACTGCTGCCGTCATCTGCTGGGGGGGCGTCTGGTGCTTCCTGCACCACTGCAGCAGACATCGAATCAGAGAAAAGAACGACTGACAACACATTTTCATGTTTCAATAATAAAATGAATCAATAATCGAAGAAGATTGAACTGAATTTTAATTTTGTTCATTTAAATAAAGTTTAAAGATTGTATTTACAATAAAAGTTCAAACACGACGTTTGTTTCGTTCATCAGCACAGAACATGCTCAGAAGTAATCTGATTACCTTCAGGTGTAATCTGATTACCTTCGGCTGCAATCTGATTACCTTCAGCTGTGATCTGATTACCCTTTTACAGTAATCTGATTACCTTCAGGAGTATTCAGATTAGCAGAATCAGTAATCTGATTACCATTTGAAGTAATCTGCTGCTCTGCCAGTCTGTCTTGCTATTTGTTGTTGTCTGTTTGTATGGTTGTTGTTGTTTGTTGCATTGTTTGTTTTGTTTTTGCTGAAGGTGCATCATCCGTTCTGCTGCATGTGTGCGCTATTTTTGTTGTTGCTGTGCTGCGTGATTCTGCTCTCTGTTTGCCACTTTATGCTGTTTGTCCCTTATGTGGTGCACGTTGTATGTGTTGCTGTTTCTTTTATCTTTTGATACCCCTCTAATCCCTGTCCCCTTCTCCTCAAGAGGCTCTTGCCTTTTGCCAGGCCACCATTGTAAATAAGAATTTGTTCTTAATGACTTGCCTGGTTAAATAAAGGTTAAATTAAAAAAATTTTTTTAAAAATCCGATTACCTCAAATCTTCAGTTAAGAGGCCTGTTCTCTTTAACCAGCCCGGTGATGTTGACACACTGACAGATAAAGGCCTGTCTCAAATATAAGCCTGTCTCAGATACATTTGTTATAGATCATTATTCATGTCGGCGGCAATGACACCCGGTTACGCCAATTGGAGGTCACTAAAATTAATATTGCCTCAGTGTGTGAATACGCTAAAACTATGCCTGACTCCGTAGTTTTCTCTGGACCCCTCCCAAATCTGACCACTGATGACATGTTTAGCCGCATGTCATCATTTAATCGCTGGCTGTCCAGGTGGTGTCCAGCAAACAATGTGGGTTTCGATAATAATTGGCAAACTTTTGGCATTCATCCCATTTTGGATGGAGCTGCTCTCATATCTAGAAACCTGGCAAAGATTACTAGTAATTCAAAAACCTGACAACCCAGAGTTGAGATCAGGCGCCTCATTTATAAAGGCTGCGTACACACAAAAGAAAGCGTACGCCACTCTTAAGCAAAGTTTGGGATTTATAAAAAACAAATTTGACGGGAGAATGTGCGGCCCTCCACACAAACTCTACCCCTGCCGTACACACATCAACTGGAGAAATGAGAAACTGCGACTCCGATGGCAGAAGGATGAAACGTTTTTCTGATACTATTGTGTATAAAATAAATCAAAAATATGACCTCTTGGGGCATTGGTGGCTTAGTGGTAGAGCAGGCACCCCATATACAAGGCTGTTGCCGCAGCGGCCCGGGTTCGAATCCGGCCTGTGGCCCTTTTCTGCATGTCACTCCCTCTCTCTCTCCCCCTTTCACGCTTGTCTGTCCTATAAAATAAAGGCTAAAATGCCCAAAAAATATCTTTAAAAAAAAAAAAAAAGTCCTCTCACAGATGATATGAAGAGGTAATTTGGAAAAAATAAATAAAGCCGTTTTTACAGTACATAAACTCCTGTGTGATTAATACTCACATAATACATGATTCAGGATGATAAATAGTTTAGTTTAGTTTATTTACTTTATTAATCCTTCTGAGGGGAAATTCAATGTTTTCACTCTTGCTAAATAAAGACAGAGATAATCTGTTGTTATCTCATACACACCTGTATCTCGTCAGACAATTAAGATATTAAGCTATGAAAAGGTACACACTCACAATGCGTAAAGACACACAATGGCTTATTTGGCACTGCTCGGGGATGTGGCGGATGGGAGACTTCGGGGGGAGCGGCTCTTCAGGGACCAGCAAGATCCATTGGCCCATGATGACGAGTGGCTCATGAGCCGGTTTCAACTGCCACGCGCTGTGATCCTGGACCTCTGTGATGCGTTGGGCCCAGCACTACAGAGGAGCACCCACAGGAACCACGCCGTGCCAGTCCCTCTGCGGGTGGTAACAACACTCGGTTTCCTGGAAATCGGCACCTTCCAGAGGGAACTGGCTGACAGGTCGGGGATATCCCAGCCTACCTTCGGCCGCATTATGCCAGACATGTTAGGAGGTATCATTGGTTTGTCACAACGGTACATTAACTTTCCTTACACGGTGGATGAACAGGCAAACAACAAAATGCAGTTTGCAGCAATGTCCAGTTTCCCCAGTGTAATCGGGGCTATTGACTGCACTCATATTGCAATAAGGGCACCAAATGAGAATGAACCTGCTTTTATTAACCGTAAGCATGTTCATTCCATAAACATTCAAATCATTTGTGATGTGAACATGGTGCTAACAAATGTAGTGGCTCGTTGGCCTGGGTCTACTCATGATTCGTTCATTTTAAGGAACAGCAGTATGGGGCGCAGACTGGAGGCTGGAGCTGTGCAGGATGGCTGGCATCTAGGTAAGGATTGTTTATGTTGAAATATTGCAATTACACTCTACTGCAGTACCTAATTCACCATTCTCTGACCTTGCAGATGACAGTGGACGATGGCTGCTTACCCCGTTTCAAAACCCACAGAGCACAGAGGAACGCCGTTAAAACGTGCGTCACAGTCAGATGCGCACTGTTGTGGAGCGGGCCATCGGGCTGCTGAAAGGCATGTGGCGGTGCCTCAATGCCACAGGAGGGTATTTGTCTTACACACCTGCAAAGGTGTGTAAAGATTGTCTATTTCCATTTCCTAGAGAGACTGTTTAGATCTTTTCAATTAAAAAAAGACATCACCAAAATGTTAGGCTGTTAAACCTTTGCATAAAGCTATTTTTGTTCTGCAGGTGTGTAAGACTGTGAGGGCTTGTCCTGTGCTACACAACATGGCACAGAGGGAGAATGTGCCACCACCACCACCACCTGAGGCCAATGTCATCCCTGACCCCGACCCCCACCCCCCTGTGTGTGAGCAAAATACTGCTGCTGTGCGCCAGTGTCTGGAGGTGATGCAACGCATATAACAAACACACATGAGGTAGAGAAATTCTTTTTTATTTACCAACTGTTTAAGTGTGTCATTTACGGCTGTTAAGACAGTTTTGATGTCCCGCAACTCGTTGGCCTCCTCGTTAATTGCAGTGATTGTGTCCTTCTGCACTTGCAGGACTGCATCTGTCAGGACACGGCCGCTGCGGGAGGACACACGAGGTGCTGTGGCATCTCCGGCCTGTCCAGCCTCTCAAGCCACAGGTGGAGCACCACTGCTGGAACACTCGGGGGCTGCAAAGACAGATTATTCAACTTTAAATAAATTCAACTTTTGTGAATGACGTCTCAATTGTGTTTGTACTGTACATGTTCATTTTATTGCAATTTCAAGAAATACACTTACCTGCATCATCCGGTGCTTCTGGCACATCTGTGTCCCCCTCTGCCTCCGTCACCACGCCACTTAAGAGGGACTCGCCAATTATTCCCACCAGCTTCTCATCTGTAGGGGTGAGCTCCGGTGTCCCCTTTCCCCCACCAGTCGCACATACACTTCTTTTGTGTAGGGCCAGGCACTTTTTTGCCTCCACTTTTATGTCTGACCATTTCTTCTTAATTTCGGCCGCAGTCCGGCCCTCTGAGGCAACGTTGTTGACAGCATCTGCCACATGCTGCCACTCTTCCGCCTTTTTGGCATTAGCAATGCCCACGCTGTGCCCACCAAACAACACAATTTTTCTTTTTTCCACCTCATCTACAAGAATTTCCACTTCACATTGCATGAAACTTTGTTTCTTTGCTCTTTTCCCCTTTAGTCTTGGTATGAATGAATGGCCCAATTCCAATCCGATCCCTTACAGACTCACTGACTTAGAGGCGTGTTCATGTTAAGTGCATGAGTGTGTGAGGGCTGTCCCACTATCAAATCTTCAAGTCAGTGAGTCAGTGAGTGAGCCCTTTATGCCCCCTTACCGTAGGTCAGCATCGATGCGGACTTACAGTAAGGAAATTACCCACAGTTCATAGCGTTGTGACGTCAAATACAGGGGTTGCCCTCGGAATACCGGGAAAAAAAAGCCGAAAACATGGTCGGCAGATATGCAAACGGCAACGTTATGGAAGGAGAGCGAAAAAACAGATAGATAAACAATGAAACATTACATTAACAAGGATTTAAGATGGTACATAAACACACATGAAGTCAGAGGAATACCAGTGGTTATATTCCACACACAAAGAATAGACATTTATATATCTATCTATATATAGCCTATATATAGATATAGATCTATCTATCTATCTATCTATCTATATAGATACATATTCTTTGTGTGTGGAATATATGCTGACAATAAATGATCACGCCCAGAGCCGCCAGTGTTAACAACATTTTGTAGAGAGGGGGATAAGTGCTGTCCCATTCCTATTTGTAGCATCTGGAGCCCTTTCAGACTCTCACACTCAGTCACTTATAGCTGACATCAGTTAAGTCACTGAGGGTTCAGGGCTTGAGTTTTTAGGGGCTGGATTGGAATTGGGCCAATATGTATCAAGGGTGTTCCCCTGACCTTTTATAGCCACATATGGGCGGGGCAAGGCGCTCCCTCAGATGCGCCAACTTTAGAGTTGTTAGTGATTTATAACTGGAAAAAGGCGTAGGACGTGCATGCGCACTGTGTTATAAATCAGGTAGTTTTTGTGGGCACGCATTTCCTGTGTTTCCTCCGTATGCCATATGTAGTGATCTTTCCTACGCACAGTTTTATAAATGAGGCCCCTGGACTCAGAGTCAAAGTCTTACACGCTTTTCTGAGCTTTGAGTGCAGTTACCCACCCATAGTTTTACACAAACGGTGTCTGTCCCCCGACCACCTAAATTATCTAAATCTAAAATTAAACAAAGAGGAGTTGTGCATAACAACCTCATAAGGATTAAAACCTCCTCTGTGACAGAAAGACAAAACAGGAGAATTAAATGCGGACTGTTAAATATCAGGTCTCTATCGTCTAAAGCAGTGTTAGTAAACAAATTAATATCAGATAATCATATTGATTTACTCAGTCTCACTGAAACCTGGCTGTGTCAAGATGAATATCTTAGTCTAAATTAGTCCACTCCTCCCAGTCATAATAATACCCACATTCCTCGAGGCAGCGGCCGAGGAGGGGGAGTTGCAGCCATTTTTAACTCTAGTCTGTTAATCAGCCCTAAACCTAAACTAGATTATAATTCATTTAAAAGCCTCGTTCTTAGTCTTTTACGTCCAACCTGGCAAACCTTGCAGCCACTTTTATTTGTTATAGTGTACCGTGCTCCTGGCCCGTATTCTGAATTTGTATCTGAATTCTCAGAGTTTTTATCCAGTTTAGTTCTTAAATCAGATAAAGTTATTATTGTAGGCGATTTTAACATTCATGTCAACGTTGATAATGACTCCCTGGCTACCGCGTTTATCTCATTAATAGACTCCATTGGCTTCAGTCAGGGTGTACATGAACCCACTCATTGTTTTAACCATACCCTCGATCTAGTTCTGACGTATGGAATTGAAATCGATAAGCTAACAGTCTTTCCACAGAATCCCTCGCTATCGGATCATTATCTGATTACTTTTGATTTCTTTTTACTCGATTACTCGCCACTCAGCAAAAGTTACTATACTAGATGTTTATCAGATAGTGCTGTCGCAAAATTTAAGGAAAAGATTACTCCATCATTAAATTCAATACCAAGTCCTTCAGTAACAGAGGTTTCCTGTACCGAATTTGATCATTTTGTCGATAGCGCCATAGGCTCACTGCGAACAACACTCGACTCTGTAGCTCCTCTTAAAAAGAAGTTAAAAAAGCAAAGAAAGTTCGCTCCTTGGTATAACTCTCAAACCCGTAAGTTAAAACAAATATCGCGAAAATTTGAAAGGAATTGGCGATTAACCAAACTGGAAGAATCTCGTTAAATCTGGGCAGACAGCCTCAAAACTGAGGAGCCTCCGCAATGCCAGAGCAAACTATTACTCAGCATTAATAGAAGACAATAAGAACAACCCCAGGTTTCTTTTCAGCACTGTAGCCAGGCTGACTGAGAGTCAAAGCTCTATTGAGCCTTGTATTCCTTTAGCCCTTAGCAGTAATGATTTTATGAGCTTTTTTAATGACAAAATTCTAACTATTAGAGGCAAAATTCATGACCTCCTGTCATCAGATAGTACATATCTAAACTCAAACACAGTTGTAAAACCTAATATATATTTAGATTGCTTCTCCCCAATTTCTCTTCAAGAATTGACAGCAGTGATTTCTTCATCTAAATCATCAATGTGTCTCTTAGACCCCATCCCAACTAGGCTACTTAAGGAGGTCTTTCCTTTAGTTAACACTCATATATTAGATATGATCAATATATCCTTATTAACAGGCTATGTACCACAGTCTTTTAAGGTAGCTGTAATTAAACCTCTACTAAAAAAGCCCACCCTGGATCCAGAGGTGTTAGCCAACTATAGACCAATATCTAATCTTCCCTTTATGTCAAAGATCCTTGAGAAAGTAGTCACAGACCAGCTGTGTGATTTTCTCCATGATAATAATTTATTTGAGGAATTTCGGTCGGGATTTAGAGTGCATCATAGCACTGAGACAGCACTAGTTAAAATTACAAATGACCTTCTGATTGCTTCAGACAAAGGACTTGTCTCTGTTCTTGTTTTATTAGATCTTAGTGCGGCGTTTGACACAATTGACCATCAAATTCTACTGCAGAGACTGGATCACTTAATTGGCCTAAAAGGTTCTGCACTGAGCTGGTTTAAATCTTATTTATCTGATCGTTTTCAGTTTGTTCACATTCATAATGAATCATCCTTACGTACTAAAGTTTGTTTTGGAGTTCCGCAAGGTTCTGTGCTCGGACCAATCCTATTTACTCTATATATGCTTCCTTCAGGTAACATCATTAGAAATAACTCTATAAATTTCCATTGTTATGCAGATGGTACTCAGTTGTATTTATCTATGAAGCCAGAAGAAAGTAATTAATTAACTAAACTCCATAACTGCCTTAAAGACATAAAAACCTGGATGAGCACCAATTTCCTGATGTGACAAAACTGAAGTTATTGTTCTTGGCCCCAAACAACTCAGAGACTCTTTATCTGATGACATAGTTTCTCTAGATGGCATTGCTCTGGCCTCTAGCACTACCGTAAGAAACCTCAGAGTAACATTTGATCAAGATTTGTCTTTTAATTCTCATTTAAAACAAACCTCACGGACTGCATTTTTTCATCTATGTAATATTGTGAAAATTAGGCCTATCCTGCCCCGAAAAGATGCAGAAAAATTGGTCCACACTTTTGTTACCTCTAGGCTGGATTACTGTAACTCTCTATTATCAGGTAGCTCTAGTAAGTCTTTAAAAACTCTCCAGCTAATTCAGAATGCAGCAGCACGTGTACTAACAGGAACTAAGAAACAAGATCATATTTCTCCTGTTTTAGCTTCTCTGCACTGGCTCCCTGTAAAATCCAGAATTGAATTTAAAATCCTACTGTTAACTTGTAAAGCTCTAAATGGTCAAGCTCCGTCATATCTTAGAGAGCTCATAGTGCCATATTATCCCACCAGAACACTGCGCTCTGAGAACGCAGGGTTACTCGTGGTCCCTAAAGTCTCCAAAAGCAGATCAGGAGCCAGAGCCTTCAGCTATCAGGCTCCTCTCCTGTGGAATCATCTTCCTGTTAGGGTCCGGGAGGCAGACACCGTCTCCACATTTAAGACTAGACTTAAGACTTTCTATTGCACGTCTGTCTGTCCTGGAAGAGGGATCTCTCCTCAGTTGCTCTTCCTCAGCTTTTTTTTTTCCTGATCATCTGTGGGGGTCTTAAGGAAAGAGGGATGTCGTATGCTATAAAGCCCTGTGAGGCAAATTGTGGTTTGTGATATTGGGCTTTATAAGTGAAACTGATTGATTGAAAATGTGCCTGTCTCAAATAAAGGCCTGTCTCAAATGTAAGCCTGTCTCAAATGTAGGCTTGTCTCATATGTACGTCTGTCTCAAATAAAGGCCTGTCTCAAATAAAAATCTGTATCAAATGTAATCCTGTCTCAAATAAAGGCCTGTCCCAAATGTAGGCCTGTCTCAAATGTAGGCTTGTCTCATATGTACGTCTGTCTCAAATAAAGGCCTGTCTCAAATAAAAATCTGTATCAAATGTAATCCTGTCTCAAATAAAGGCCTGTCCCAAATGTAGGTCTGTCTCAAATGTAGGCTTGTCTCATATGTATGTCTGTCTCAAATAAAAATCTGTATCAAATGTAATCCTGTCTCAAATGTATGTCTGTCTCAAATAAAAATCTGTATCAAATGTAATCCTGTCTCAAATGCAGGCCTGTCTCAAATGTAGGCCTGTCTCAAATAACGGCCTGTCTCAAATGTAGAACTGTCTCAAATAACGGCCTGTCTCAAATGTAAGCCTGTCTCAAATATAGACCCGTCTCAAATGTAGGCCTGTCCCAAATAAAGGCCTGTCCCAAATGTAGGGCTGTGTCAAATAAAGGCCTATCTCAAATAAAGGCCTGTCCCAAATATAGGCCTGTCTCAAATAAAGATCTGTCTCAAATAAAGGCCTGTCCCAAGTATAGGCCTGTCTCAAATAAAGGCCTGTGCCAAATAAAGGCCTCTCTCAAATGAAGATCTGTCTCAAATAAAGGCCTGTCCGAAATAAAGGCGTGTCTCACATATAGGCCTTTTTCAAATATAGGCCTGTCTCAAGAAAAGGCCTGTCCCAAATAAAGCCCTGTCTCAAATGTAGGGCTGTCTCAAATAAAGGCCTGTCTCAAATATAGGCCTGTCTCAAATAAAGGCCTGTCCCAAATGTAGGCCTGTCTCAAATAAAGGCCTGTCTCAAATGAAGGCCTGTCTCAAATAAAGGCCTGTCCCTAATGTAGGCCTGTCCCAAATGTAGGACCTGTCCCAAATATAGCCCTGTCTCAAATGTAGGCTTGTCCGAATTATAGGCCTGTCTCAAATATAGGCCTGTCCCAAATGTAGAACTGTCTCCAATAAAGGTCTGTCCCAAATAAAGGCCTGTCCCAAATAAAGGCCCGTCTCAAATGTAGATCTGTCCCAAATACAGGCCTGTCCCAAATAAAGGCCTCTCTCAAATGTAGGTCTGTCCCAGGTATGGGCCTGTCTCAAATAAAGGTCTGTATCAAATAAAGGCCCGTCTCAAATGTAGACCTGTCCCAAATAAAGGCCTCTCTCAAATGTAGGCCTGTCTCAAATATAGGCCTGTCCCAAATAAAGGCCTGTGCCAAATATAGGCCTGTCCCAAATAAAGGCCTGTCCCAAATATAGGCCTGTCCCAAATAAAGGCCTGTCCCAAATATAGGCCTGTCTCAAATATAGGCCTGTCCCAAATAAAGGCCTGTCCCAAATATAGGCCTGTCCCAAATGAAGGCCTGTCCCAAATATAGGCCTGTCCCAAATAAAGGCCTGTCCCAAATATAGGCCTGTCTCAAATATAGGCCTGTCCCAAATGTAGAACTGTCTCCAATAAAGGTCTGTCCCAAATATAGGTCTGTCCCAAATAAAAGCCTGTCCCAAGTATAGGCCTGTCCCAAATGTAGGCCTGTCCCAAATATAGGCCTGTCCCAAGTATAAGCCTGTCCCAAATGTTGGCCTGTTCTGAATAAAGGCCTGTCCCAAATAAAGGACTGTTCCGAATAAAGGCCTGTCTCAAATATAGGCCTGTCCCAAGTATAGGCCTGTCCCAAATAAAGGCCTGTCCCAAATAAAGGCCTGTCTCAAATATAGGCCTGTCCCAAGTATAGGCCTGTCTCAAATATAGGCCTGTCCCAAGTATAGGCCTGTCTCAAAAAAAGGTCTGTATCAAATAAAGGCCTGCCCCAAATAAAGGCCCGTCTCAAATGTAGACCTCTCTCAAATGTAGGCCTGTCTCAAATATAGGCCTGTCCCAAATAAAGGCCGGTCCCAAATGTAGACCTCTCTCAAATGTAGGCCTGTCTCAAATATAGGCCTGTCCCAAATATAGGCCTGTCCCAAATAAAGGCCTCTCTCAAATGTAGGTCTGTCCCAAGTATGGGCCTGTCTCAAATGAAGGTCTGTATCAAATAAAGGCCTGCCCCAAATAAAGGCCCGTCTCAAATGTAGACCTGTCCCAAATAAAGGCCTCTCTCAAATGTAGGCCTGTCTCAAATATAGGCCTGTCCCAAATATAGGCCTGTCCCAAATATAGGCCTGTCTCAAATAAAGGTCTGTCTCAAATAAAGGCCTGTCCCAAATAAAGGCCTGTCCCAAATACAGGCCTGTCCCAAATGTAGGCCTGTCCCAAATATAGGTCTGTCCCAAATAAAAGCCTGTCCCAAGTATAGGCCTGTCCCAAATGTAGGCCTGTCCCAAGTATAAGCCTGTCCCAAATGTTGGTCTGTTCTGAATAAAGGCCTGTCCCAAATAAAGGACTGTTCCGAATAAAGGCCTGTCTCAAATATAGGCCTGTCCCAAGTATAGGCCTGTCCCAAATGTTGGTCTGTTCTGAATAAAGGCCTGTCCCAAATAAAGGACTGTTCCGAATAAAGGCCTGTCTCAAATATAGGCCTGTCCCAAGTATAGGCCTGTCCCAAATAAAGGCCTGTCCCAAATGTAGGCCTGTCCCAAATAAAGGCCTGTCTCAAATATAGGCCTGTCCCAAGTATAGGCCTGTCTCAAATATAGGCCTGTCCCAAGTATAGGCCTGTCCCAAATAAAGGCCTGTCCCAAATGTAGGCCTGTCCCAAATAAAGGCCTGTCTCAAATATAGGCCTGTCCCAAGTATAGGCCTGTCTCAAATATAGGCCTGTCCCAAATATAGGCCTGTCTCAAATAAAGGTCTGCCCCAAATAAAGGCCCGTCTCAAATGTAGACCTCTCTCAAATGTAGGCCTGTCTCAAATATAGGCCTGTCCCAAATATAGGCCTGTCCCAAATAAAGGCCGGTCCCAAATGTAGACCTCTCTCAAATGTAGGCCTGTCTCAAATATAGGCCTGTCCCAAATATAGGCCTGTCCCAAATAAAGGCCTGTCCCAAATATAGGCCTGTCTCAAATAAAGGTCTGTCTCAAATGTAGGCCTGTCCCAAATACAGGCCGGTCCCAAATGTAGGCCTGTCCCAAATAAAGGCCTCTCTCAAATGTAGGCCTGTCCCAAATATAGGCCTGTCCCAAGTATAAGCCTGTCCCAAATGTTGGCCTGTTCTGAATAAAGGCCTGTCCCAAATAAAGGACTGTTCCGAATAAAGGCCTGTCCCAAATATAGGCCTGTCCCAAGTATAGGCCTGTCCCAAATGTAGACCTGTCCCAAATAAAGGCCTCTCTCAAATGTAGGCCTCTCTCAAATGTAGGTCTGTCCCAAGTATAAGCCTGTCCCAAATGTTGGCCTGTTCTGAATAAAGGCCTGTCCCAAATAAAGGACTGCCCCAAATAAAGGCCCGTCTCAAATGTAGACCTCTCTCAAATGTAGGCCTGTCTCAAATATAGGCCTGTCCCAAATATAGGCCTGTCCCAAATAAAGGCCTGTCCCAAATATAGGCCTGTCTCAAATAAAGGTCTGTCTCAAATAAAGGTCTGTCTCAAATAAAGGCCTGTCCCAAATAAAGGCCGGTCCCAAATGTAGACCTCTCTCAAATGTAGGCCTGTCCCAAATATAGGCCTGTCCCAAGTATAGGCCTGTCCCAAATAAAGGCCTGTCCCAAATATAGGCCTGTCCCAAATAAAGGCCTGTCCCAAATATAGGCCTGTCTCAAATAAAGGTCTGTCCCAAATAAAGGCCTGTCCCAAATATAGGCCTGTCTCAAATAAAGGTCTGTCTCAAATAAAGGCCTGTCCCAAATACAGGCCGGTCCCAAATGTAGGCCTGTCCCAAATATAGGTCTGTCCCAAATAAAAGCCTGTCCCAAGTATAGGCCTGTCCCAAATGTAGGCCTGTCCCAAATATAGGCCTGTCCCAAGTATAAGCCTGTCCCAAATGTTGGCCTGTTCTGAATAAAGGCCTGTCCCAAATAAAGGACTGTTCCGAATAAAGGCCTGTCCCAAGTATAGGCCTGTCCCAAATAAAGGCCTGTCCCAAATGTAGGCCTGTCCCAAATGTAGGCCTGTCTCAAATATAGGCCTGTCCCAAGTATAGGACTGTATCAAATATAGGCCTGTCCCAAGTATAGGCCTGTCCCAAACAAAGGCCTGTCCCAAATGTAGGCCTGTCCCAAATGTAGGCCTGTCTCAAATGTAGGCTTGTCCGAATTATAGGCCTGTCTCAAATATAGGCCTGTCCCAAATGTAGAACTGTCTCCAATAAAGGTCTGTCCCAAATAAAGGCCTGTCCCAAATAAAGGCCTGTCTCAAATGTAGACCTGTCCCAAATACAGGCCTGTCCCAAATAAAGGCCTCTCTCAAATGTAGGCCTGTCTCAAATATAGGCTTGTCCCAAGTATAGGCCTGTCCCAAATGTAGGCCTGTCCCAAATATAGGCCTGTCCCAAGTATAGGCCTGTCCCAAATGTAGGCCTGTCCCAAATATAGGCCTGTCCCAAGTATAGGGCCTGTCTCAAATAAAGGCGTGTCTCAAATGTAGGTTTGTCCCAAATAAAGGCCTGTCCCAAATATAGGCCTGTCTCAAATATAGGCCTGTCCCAAATATAGGCCTGTCCCAAGTATAGGCCTGTCCCAAATGTAGGCCTGTCCCAAATATAGGCCTGTCCCAAGTATAGGCCTGTCCCAAATGTAGGCCTGTCCCAAATATAGGCCTGTCCCAAGTATAGGGCCTGTCTCAAATAAAGGCGTGTCTCAAATGTAGGTTTGTCCCAAATAAAGGCCTGTCCCAAATATAGGCCTGTCTCAAATATAGGCCTGTCCCAAATAAAGGCCTGTCCCAAATATAGGCCTGTCTCAAATATAGGCCTGTCCCAAATATAGGCCTGTCCCAAGTATAGGGCCTGTCTCAAATAAAGGCCTGTCCCAAATACAGGCCTGTCCCAAATAAAAGCCTGTCCCAAGTACAGGCCTGTCACAAATGTAGGCCTGTCCCAAATAAAGGCCTGTCCCAAATATAGGCCTGTCCCAAGCATAGGTCTGTCCCAAAGGTAGGCCTGTCCCAAATAAAGGCCTGTCCCAAATATAGGCCTGTCCCAAGCATAGGCCTGTCCCAAATGTAGAACTGTCTCCAATAAAGGTCTGTCCCAAATATAGGCCTGTCCCAAATAAAGGCCTGTCCCAAATGTAGGCCTGTCCCAAATATAGGCCTGTCCCAAATGTAGGCCTGTCTCAAATGTAGGCTTGTCCGAATTATAGGCCTGTCTCAAATATAGGCCTGTCCCAAATGTAGAACTGTCTCCAATAAAGGTCTGTCCCAAATAAAGGCCTGTCCCAAATAAAGGCCTGTCTCAAATGTAGACCTGTCCCAAATACAGGCCTGTCCCAAATAAAGGCCTCTCTCAAATGTAGGCCTGTCTCAAATATAGGCTTGTCCCAAGTATAGGCCTGTCCCAAATGTAGGCCTGTCCCAAATATAGGCCTGTCCCAAGTATAGGCCTGTCCCAAATGTAGGCCTGTCCCAAATATAGGCCTGTCCCAAGTATAGGGCCTGTCTCAAATAAAAGCGTGTCTCAAATGTAGGTTTGTCCCAAATAAAGGCCTGTCCCAAATATAGGCCTGTCTCAAATATAGGCCTGTCCCAAATATAGGCCTGTCCCAAGTATAGGGCCTGTCTCAAATAAAGGCCTGTCCCAAATACAGGCCTGTCCCAAATAAAAGCCTGTCCCAAGTACAGGCCTGTCACAAATGTAGGCCTGTCCCAAATAAAGGCCTGTCCCAAATATAGGCCTGTCCCAAGCATAGGTCTGTCCCAAAGGTAGGCCTGTCCCAAATAAAGGCCTGTCCCAAATATAGGCCTGTCCCAAGCATAGGCCTGTCCCAAATGTAGAACTGTCTCCAATAAAGGTCTGTCCCAAATAAAGGCCTGTCCCAAATAAAGGCCTGTCTCAAATATAGGCCTGTCCCAAGTATAGGCCTGTCCCAAATAAAGGCCTGTCCCAAATAAAGGCCTGTCTCAAATATAGGCCTGTCCCAAGTATAGGCCTGTCTCAAATATAGGCCTGTCCCAAGTATAGGCCTGTCTCAAAAAAAGGTCTGTATCAAATAAAGGCCTGCCCCAAATAAAGGCCCGTCTCAAATGTAGATCTCTCTCAAATGTAGGCCTGTCTCAAATATAGGCCTGTCCCAAATAAAGGCCGGTCCCAAATGTAGACCTCTCTCAAATGTAGGCCTGTCTCAAATATAGGCCTGTCCCAAATATAGGCCTGTCCCAAATAAAGGCCTCTCTCAAATGTAGGTCTGTCCCAAGTATGGGCCTGTCTCAAATGAAGGTCTGTATCAAATAAAGGCCTGCCCCAAATAAAGGCCCGTCTCAAATGTAGACCTGTCCCAAATAAAGGCCTCTCTCAAATGTAGGCCTGTCTCAAATATAGGCCTGTCCCAAATATAGGCCTGTCCCAAATATAGGCCTGTCTCAAATAAAGGTCTGTCTCAAATAAAGGCCTGTCCCAAATAAAGGCCTGTCCCAAATACAGGCCTGTCCCAAATGTAGGCCTGTCCCAAATATAGGTCTGTCCCAAATAAAAGCCTGTCCCAAGTATAGGCCTGTCCCAAATGTAGGCCTGTCCCAAGTATAAGCCTGTCCCAAATGTTGGTCTGTTCTGAATAAAGGACTGCCCCAAATAAAGGCCCGTCTCAAATGTAGACCTCTCTCAAATGTAGGCCTGTCTCAAATATAGGCCTGTCCCAAATATAGGCCTGTCCCAAATAAAGGCCTGTCCCAAATATAGGCCTGTCTCAAATAAAGGTCTGTCTCAAATAAAGGTCTGTCTCAAATAAAGGCCTGTCCCAAATAAAGGCCGGTCCCAAATGTAGACCTCTCTCAAATGTAGGCCTGTCCCAAATATAGGCCTGTCCCAAGTATAGGCCTGTCCCAAATAAAGGCCTGTCCCAAATATAGGCCTGTCCCAAATAAAGGCCTGTCCCAAGTATAGGCCTGTCTCAAATATAGGCCTGTCCCAAGTATAGGCCTGTCCCAAATAAAGGCCTGTCCCAAATGTAGGCCTGTCCCAAATAAAGGCCTGTCTCAAATATAGGCCTGTCCCAAATATAGGCCTGTCTCAAATAAAGGTCTGCCCCAAATAAAGGCCCGTCTCAAATGTAGACCTCTCTCAAATGTAGGCCTGTCTCAAATATAGGCCTGTCCCAAATATAGGCCTGTCCCAAATAAAGGCCGGTCCCAAATGTAGACCTCTCTCAAATGTAGGCCTGTCTCAAATATAGGCCTGTCCCAAATATAGGCCTGTCCCAAATAAAGGCCTGTCCCAAATATAGGCCTGTCTCAAATAAAGGTCTGTCTCAAATGTAGGCCTGTCCCAAATACAGGCCTGTCCCAAATATAGGCCTGTCCCAAATAAAGGCCTCTCTCAAATGTAGGCCTGTCCCAAATATAGGCCTGTCCCAAGTATAAGCCTGTCCCAAATGTTGGCCTGTTCTGAATAAAGGCCTGTCCCAAATAAAGGACTGTTCCGAATAAAGGCCTGTCCCAAATATAGGCCTGTCCCAAGTATAGGCCTGTCCCAAATGTAGACCTGTCCCAAATAAAGGCCTCTCTCAAATGTAGGCCTCTCTCAAATGTAGGTCTGTCCCAAGTATAAGCCTGTCCCAAATGTTGGCCTGTTCTGAATAAAGGCCTGTCCCAAATAAAGGACTGCCCCAAATAAAGGCCCGTCTCAAATGTAGACCTCTCTCAAATGTAGGCCTGTCTCAAATATAGGCCTGTCCCAAATATAGGCCTGTCCCAAATAAAGGCCTGTCCCAAATATAGGCCTGTCTCAAATAAAGGTCTGTCTCAAATAAAGGTCTGTCTCAAATAAAGGCCTGTCCCAAATAAAGGCCGGTCCCAAATGTAGACCTCTCTCAAATGTAGGCCTGTCCCAAATATAGGCCTGTCCCAAGTATAGGCCTGTCCCAAATAAAGGCCTGTCCCAAATATAGGCCTGTCCCAAATAAAGGCCTGTCCCAAATATAGGCCTGTCTCAAATAAAGGTCTGTCTCAAATAAAGGCCTGTCCCAAATACAGGCCGGTCCCAAATGTAGGCCTGTCCCAAATATAGGTCTGTCCCAAATAAAAGCCTGTCCCAAGTATAGGCCTGTCCCAAATGTAGGCCTGTCCCAAATATAGGCCTGTCCCAAGTATAAGCCTGTCCCAAATGTTGGCCTGTTCTGAATAAAGGCCTGTCCCAAATAAAGGACTGTTCCGAATAAAGGCCTGTCCCAAGTATAGGCCTGTCCCAAATAAAGGCCTGTCCCAAATGTAGGCCTGTCCCAAATGTAGGCTTGTCTCAAATATAGGCCTGTCCCAAGTATAGGCCTGTCTCAAATATAGGCCTGTCCCAAGTATAGGCCTGTCCCAAATAAAGGCCTGTCCCAAATGTAGGCCTGTCCCAAATGTAGGCCTGTCTCAAATGTAGGCTTGTCCGAATTATAGGCCTGTCTCAAATATAGGCCTGTCCCAAATGTAGAACTGTCTCCAATAAAGGTCTGTCCCAAATAAAGGCCTGTCCCAAATAAAGGCCTGTCTCAAATGTAGACCTGTCCCAAATACAGGCCTGTCCCAAATAAAGGCCTCTCTCAAATGTAGGCCTGTCTCAAATATAGGCTTGTCCCAAGTATAGGCCTGTCCCAAATGTAGGCCTGTCCCAAATATAGGCCTGTCCCAAGTATAGGCCTGTCCCAAATGTAGGCTTGTCCCAAATATAGGCCTGTCCCAAGTATAGGGCCTGTCTCAAATAAAGGCGTGTCTCAAATGTAGGTTTGTCCCAAATAAAGGCCTGTCCCAAATATAGGCCTGTCTCAAATATAGGCCTGTCCCAAATATAGGCCTGTCCCAAGTATAGGCCTGTCCCAAATGTAGGCCTGTCCCAAATATAGGCCTGTCCCAAGTATAGGCCTGTCCCAAATGTAGGCCTGTCCCAAATATAGGCCTGTCCCAAGTATAGGGCCTGTCTCAAATAAAGGCGTGTCTCAAATGTAGGTTTGTCCCAAATAAAGGCCTGTCCCAAATATAGGCCTGTCTCAAATATAGGCCTGTCCCAAATAAAGGCCTGTCCCAAATATAGGCCTGTCTCAAATATAGGCCTGTCCCAAATATAGGCCTGTCCCAAGTATAGGGCCTGTCTCAAATAAAGGCCTGTCCCAAATACAGGCCTGTCCCAAATAAAAGCCTGTCCCAAGTACAGGCCTGTCACAAATGTAGGCCTGTCCCAAATAAAGGCCTGTCCCAAATATAGGCCTGTCCCAAGCATAGGTCTGTCCCAAAGGTAGGCCTGTCCCAAATAAAGGCCTGTCCCAAATATAGGCCTGTCCCAAGCATAGGCCTGTCCCAAATGTAGAACTGTCTCCAATAAAGGTCTGTCCCAAATATAGGCCTGTCCCAAATAAAGGCCTGTCCCAAATGTAGGCCTGTCCCAAATATAGGCCTGTCCCAAATGTAGGCCTGTCTCAAATGTAGGCTTGTCCGAATTATAGGCCTGTCTCAAATATAGGCCTGTCCCAAATGTAGAACTGTCTCCAATAAAGGTCTGTCCCAAATAAAGGCCTGTCCCAAATAAAGGCCTGTCTCAAATGTAGACCTGTCCCAAATACAGGCCTGTCCCAAATAAAGGCCTCTCTCAAATGTAGGCCTGTCTCAAATATAGGCTTGTCCCAAGTATAGGCCTGTCCCAAATGTAGGCCTGTCCCAAATATAGGCCTGTCCCAAGTATAGGCCTGTCCCAAATGTAGGCCTGTCCCAAATATAGGCCTGTCCCAAGTATAGGGCCTGTCTCAAATAAAGGCGTGTCTCAAATGTAGGTTTGTCCCAAATAAAGGCCTGTCCCAAATATAGGCCTGTCTCAAATATAGGCCTGTCCCAAATATAGGCCTGTCCCAAGTATAGGGCCTGTCTCAAATAAAGGCCTGTCCCAAATACAGGCCTGTCCCAAATAAAAGCCTGTCCCAAGTACAGGCCTGTCACAAATGTAGGCCTGTCCCAAATAAAGGCCTGTCCCAAATATAGGCCTGTCCCAAGCATAGGTCTGTCCCAAAGGTAGGCCTGTCCCAAATAAAGGCCTGTCCCAAATATAGGCCTGTCCCAAGCATAGGCCTGTCCCAAATGTAGAACTGTCTCCAATAAAGGTCTGTCCCAAATAAAGGCCTGTCCCAAATAAAGGCCTGTCTCAAATATAGGCCTGTCCCAAGTATAGGCCTGTCCCAAATAAAGGCCTGTCCCAAATGTAGGCCTGTCCCAAATATAGGCCTGTCCCAAATGTAGGCCTGTCTCAAATGTAGGCTTGTCCGAATTATAGGCCTGTCTCAAATATAGGCCTGTCCCAAATGTAGAACTGTCTCCAATAAAGGTCTGTCCCAAATAAAGGCCTGTCCCAAATAAAGGCCTGTCTCAAATGTAGACCTGTCCCAAATACAGGCCTGTCCCAAATAAAGGCCTCTCTCAAATGTAGGCCTGTCTCAAATATAGGCTTGTCCCAAGTATAGGCCTGTCCCAAATGTAGGCCTGTCCCAAATATAGGCCTGTCCCAAGTATAGGCCTGTCCCAAATGTAGGCCTGTCCCAAATATAGGCCTGTCCCAAGTATAGGGCCTGTCTCAAATAAAGGCGTGTCTCAAATGTAGGTTTGTCCCAAATAAAGGCCTGTCCCAAATATAGGCCTGTCTCAAATATAGGCCTGTCCCAAATATAGGCCTGTCCCAAGTATAGGGCCTGTCTCAAATAAAGGCCTGTCCCAAATACAGGCCTGTCCCAAATAAAAGCCTGTCCCAAGTACAGGCCTGTCACAAATGTAGGCCTGTCCCAAATAAAGGCCTGTCCCAAATATAGGCCTGTCCCAAGCATAGGTCTGTCCCAAAGGTAGGCCTGTCCCAAATAAAGGCCTGTCCCAAATATAGGCCTGTCCCAAGCATAGGCCTGTCCCAAATGTAGGCCTGTCCCAAATATAGGCCTGTCCCAAGTATAGGGCCTGTCTCAAAGGTCTGTCTCAAATAAAGGCCTGTCCCAAATGTAGGCCTGTCTCACTTTAAGAGTAACTAAACCCTAAAACCATTTTTTGAGCTGATAATCATCGTTTCTGGTTGTATAGTAGTGTTACTGACTGATCCTGCTCAAAATCCTGACACTTTAGTGCAAACTGATGAAAATCTACATTTTATTTCAAAAATGTGGTATGGAGTGCCCTCTACAGCTTGAAACCTGGTTACTACACTTGAATTTACATTACATTACATTGGAGGCGATTCTTTTTCGGGGCAAATGACGTCACTAACCGTCCACACTAAACCTGCCCTCCTCCCTTTACTCCTTCCCTTACTATAAAACCATCCTGTCCGCAGTTATGAAACTGATAGCAAGTACGTTGGATCAGAGCAGAGAGAGTAGTAGAGCAGAGAGAATAGCTAGTAATTTGTCAAATTGCATTGTTAGCATAGTGTATTGTAGTGTAGGTTTACAGTTAGTAGTGTGTTTATAGTATTTAAGTCAGTTGGTCAAGGAGAGGCGCCGAGGTTCGGAGAGGCGCCGAGGTTCGGTGCGGCAAGGGGGATGTGGAGTGCCACTGCGCGGTGAGAGAGAGCTGAGCCTCGGGGGTAAATGTGTGGGGCCGCGAGGGAGGGAGGGGTGGATGGATGTGGTGGGCTGATGTGTGGTGAGTCCAGGCTCCCAGAGAGGGAGAAATAGAACCAAGTAGGATAAAATAAGTCAAGGTGTGTTGAAGGGGACCAGCTGAGCTCCGGCCGCCTTCCCTTCTGCCTGTGTGACACAGTTAGGAGCGGTTTTCCAAGCCACCATCGGCACAATGAAAATAAGTCTATGTGTGGAGGAGAGGGACCGTGTAAAGAGGCCTGACTTCAGCCACTCGCCTGCCTGTCAGTCATGTGACAAAATCAATTGATTTTTTGGATTCAGGTTTTTCTATTGTATAAAAACAGACAGGCTCTGCCCACATCACCGATCAGCTTGACCTGCTGCTGATCGACCACTACACTGATCAACACACTGCTAATCAGAGAGACGAGAAGGAAACTCTATTTCAAAACAAACAAGAAGCGGATTTTCTTTGAACCTAACATGTCGTCACCAGCAGGGGATGATAAGCCCCTCGAAGACATGTGACCTTCCCTCAGATACAAGTGAGGGCCCCTCAAAGACATGTGACGGCCCCGTAGGGCCATCAACCCTCAGGCTGAGAACCTTTAACTAATATACTGAAAAACACTGGAATAAAAAAACTGTTTTGTGTCATTCAAAGCGCCATGGTGAGGATTCTTCGGAGTGAAGTGTTCCTGTGCTGTAAGGTCGCTTCCTGTACCATCACAGGAAATGTTTGGACAAAGATCAGAAGATTATTTTTAGAAATTGTTTTCACACAGAGAGCGATGATGCAGCTGATGATGTCATCATGTAACGTTTCATGTTTTATTCATAATTTTCAACATAAAAAAGAAAAAACACATCTGACTTTCAAAATAAAAGCCTCTGCAGGCTGACAGGAAATGACATCACATCACCGGCGGTACCGCCCCCTCTCCTTGTCCCTCTCTCTGTCTCTGTCTCTGTCTCGGGCTCGTTCCCGCTCTCTCTCGCGGCGGGGTCCGCCACGGTCACGTTCTCGCTGCCGGTCGCGCTCACGCCGGCTGCTCACCACTGCCTGGGTCCGCCGCAGGAAGTCGTCCACACGCATGTCGTAGTCGTGCTGGATGATGGGAAAAAGAACAGGAGAGGTCAGAGGCTACAATAAAATAGAGTGACAGTAGAGACACAGAAGAGACAGAGACTCACCGGACTGGAGGTGAAGGCGCGGTGTTGTGGCGCACGTTGTTTGTCTCTAAAGCGAGGGGGCGGAGCCTCGTGCGGCGGTAGAGGGGGATGGTGGTGATGGTAGGCCTGGTGTGGGGGAGGAGGGGGGTGGCTGTGGTGGTAGTAGGGGGGGTGGTGGGGAGGGGGCTGGTCCACACCGGGGTACGCCGCCTGATGACAAGAAGAGACGACATCACGTCAGTCTGTCGTCAACAACCTGATCGATCAGTTAACAACTAACAATCAATTACTGTGTCTTACCAGGGTCTGCCAGGGAGCAGGAGGACCGACGCTGTGATGATAGTCCCTCATGTAGTCATTGTAGGACTGAAACAGGAAACACAGTAGAGCACCTGAACACACCTGAACGTAGCTGAACACAACTGAACGCACCTGAACACACCTGAAGGCACCAGAACATACCTGAACACAACTACAGGCACCTGAAAGCAACTTTTCAAAAAAAGTTCAGCAGAGGATGTGCTTCACAACCCTGAGGACCCTCCAGGACCTGTATGCCTTCAGGACCTTGAGGGAGGCAGGACAGATCGTCCCCTCCTACCCAGGACACAAACACTCCCCTCTGGCTCCTGCCAGATTTCTGACTACCTCACAGACCGCTGCCGGAGATATGGGTGAGAGTCCCCCCAAGTCTTCAGGCTCTGGCTCCTCCATGGTGGACTTGACGGCCAGGTTCAGGAGTTTGTCAAAGTGCTCCTTCCACCTCCCAACGATGTCCCTGGTCCTGGTCAGCAGTTCTCCTTCTCTGCTAAACACCACCTGAGACAACTCGTGCTTTCCTCCCTGAGGAGTCTGACAGTCTGTCAGAACTTCCTTGACACCTGCTGCTTCAGGAGAGCCCAGGGCCAACCTGGTGCTCTGGCACCAGGTACACTTATAAACCTCCCTCTCATCAGTACCCTTTCGAGGACACGCCCCAGAGAATCCATGAGCACAAACAACAGTCTGAGTCTTCCTCTCAGCGACCCTCTCGTTTCCCAGGGAGGACTCTGACACAGTGGCGCTCAGCCGAGGGTTTGTAAGTAGCCCACACCCACTTAACGTCGCCCACTCTCCAGATAAGGGTAGAGTTAGCCCCTATCCAGGAGTTTGGTTCAGAAACCCCCTCTGCATTGGGGTAAATCCAACCCAACCATATCTAGTTGGTGCAGCTCCACCTTCCTTCTTCCCTCCTTCGTCAGAGAGATGGCGTTCCACATCCCTGCGGACAGTCCATGATGTGTCGGGGTCAGCAAGCCTGGAGCCCAGTGCACACTGCACCCAACTCCAACGGCTAACTCTGTGGGTGGAGGGCCCACAGGGCAGTGGCTCCACATTGCGTTTTATAGGCTGAGCCCAACAGGCCCCACAGCCCAAGGCCCGGTCATCAGATGCTTGCCACTGACCTCCCCCGCCAGGTCTGGCTTCAGGGAGGGGCCCCGATCTCCCATTACTGGGCGCAGTGCTCGAAGTCCAATTGCACTTAAAATCAGGTTCTTCTTGAACCGCTCTTAGTCTGGCACCGCCCCTGAGACCACTTAGCCTCAGGAGACCCTACCAGGGGCTGTTAGCCCCGGACAACCCAGCGTCCAGGATCAGAGACGCACATATGCCTCTATCACATTACAGCAGTGATTCTAAGAGTAATATTTTCTCTGTTTTTTGTTTACGCACAAAATCAGTACAGCTACTTCCTTAGCCTGAAAACCTGCTTGGTTCATAAATCAGATCCTGATTTAGGTTCAACTGGAGATAGCATGCTAGCAGCTTCACATGAAGCTAAGCTAACAACTGTACTTAACATGCTAACAGCTTCAAATGAATACTTCTGTGACTCACCCCGTTGAGAAAAACGTCTCGCCTCACATTGGAGAATCGTCTGAAAAAAACAACAAAATAAAGCTAAAATCAAACTGATAAAATTCTGAAAGCATTTTGTTTACTTACATTTTTACCTTTAAACATTTTGTCAAATTTAAATTTCGTGGTTAAAATTCTAAAATACAAACTTAAGTTTTTCAGTTTCATGTTTGTTCTGCAGAGTTAAATATATTTATTTTAATTCACGTTGAACACAGTTCAAACGCTCATATACGCACATAAAAACATACTTGTCAGTAAACACAGTGTTAAATCTTTGACATTTCCGATAAAAACAAGTTTCTTTTAAAGGCTGCTGAAGCTCCACCTACTTCCTGTGACCTGACTGAGGTGAGTAATGTAGTTTGCCTCACCTGTCCACTGGCTGGTTACGAAGGTCCTGGATGAACCCTGAAAGTAAAATAAATAGTTAAATGTAACATGTCAGACAGGTGAGGTGGCAGCTGAGCAGCTGGCGATCGCTTCCAACGTTCAGTTCCTGAAAATCTTAATAGCGAAAAAAATAGAAAAACTACAAATTCTCAAAAGTTTCAAACAGATCAGAAGCTACAAAATCAACACGAGAAAATATGAAACATGTCAGAACAATTCTTTAAAAAAATATATAACATACAAGTTACATTTAATTATTAAATCTGAGGAATTTTGACTCAAAAGACAAAACATTTTCTTGAATCAGTTCATAAATTATTTCAGTACAACCAAATTGAAGATTTTAAAACAGACAAAGTGTTTCAGATTAACGACCTGCTCGCTGGTTGAAGTCAGGCGGACCGTCAGCTCGCGGTCGCTTCCTGCCGTGGAGGTCGTACTCTTCAGGACGACGCCTACATGAACAAGTTCACAATTAAGACACACATGCAAACAATACACACTCACTCACTTACTCACTCACTCACTCACTTTCACTCTCACACACTCACTCTCACTCTCACACAAAGGAAACTTCACTCAGATCGAATTTTAAAAACAAAAGAAGAAATTAACCATGTACTATCTGAACAGATTTTAAATCTTCAGCGTTTCTGACGTCTCCTTAATGATGCTTGATGAAGGTCCTGAGTCGTCCAGGTGAGACATGTCTATAGGTGTTCACTACTTCCTGTTTCAGGTTAACATCAGATCCAATCATCTGCTTACATCTACAAATACACTTCACTGGAAAATCTCTTAACTGTACAAATACTACTTAAATCATCTGCTGATCCTGTCACCTACTGGTCCTTCTGCCTACTGGTTTATCACCTGCTGGTCCCTTTGCCTAGTGGTTTGTCACCTACAGGTCCTTCTGCCCACTGGTTTATCACCTACTGGTTGTTCTGCCAACTGGTTTGTCACCTACTGGCCCTTCTTCCTACTAGTTTGTCACCTACTGATCTTCGTGTCTACTAGGGTTGTCAAAAGTATCGATACTAACAGTGCACGCCACCTCAGCGCCTGTCGGGTGCGCACAACGGGTCCGACGGACACGCGCTGTGCAGGCAGCGTCTGGCAGGCACAGAGCCCTCGCTGCAACCCAGCTTGTTGTCATCGCTATGCATGCATGCACACATTTCTGTTGCTGTAATATGGCCAGCGCGGCTGCAGGAGGATCAGAGCAGCCAGTTTTGGTCAAAAATGATAAAGGAAAAAGCACTCTTTGGAAATATTTAGTGAAGTGAGCACAGCACACTGCAGACAGCAGGTACAGGCCCTCCCCTCACTAGCAGCTGGTGTCGCCAGCATCACACTAAAATATAACTTCTAATGTTAATGTGGGAGCTAAGCAGAAAACTTTATCAGTCATGCCCGTCTGTAACATTAATAGACAGCGTTAGTTTAACAGGACAACACAATTATGTGTGTCTGAAAGTTATGTTAACTGTAAAGTCACAGATTGAAGCTGAAAAAACGTTTGGTTTCTCCCATAACCCCTGGTTCTCTGATCACATAGTGAGGCAGAACCAGGAGCATCCTGAGTCTAAACTCCCAACTCTATTTGATCAGCAACGAAAATATGGTGCCAATTCACCAGAAGCACAGAAAATAAACTGGGCTGTAGATAAATACATTTGTATGGACAGATCTTGTTTCTGGTTGTTATTTATTTTGGGGGATTTTTTTTTATCACTGATGTTACTGTTCTGATCTTTACTTAAAAAATGACATGCCTCTTATTTTTTTGCTGCTGTATCGAAAATGGTATCGAGTATTGAATATTTTCCTGGGTATCAATATCGAGTTTGAAATTTTAGTATTGTGACAACCCTAGTGTCTACTGGTTAGTCACCCACAGGTCCTTGTGCCCACTTGTTTCGTCACCCACCTTTTCCCTCTGTCCATTTGTCTCTGACTGGTCCTTCTGCCCACTGGTTTGTCACCTACTGGTGGTTCTGCCTATTGGTTTGTCACCTACTGGTCCTTCTGCCTGCTGATTTCGTAACCCACCTGTCCCTCTGCCCAATGGTTTGTCACCTACTGGTCCATCTGCCTACTGGTTTGTCACCTACTGGGCCTCATGCCTACTGGGTTGCCACCTACTGGTCCTTCTGCTAACTGGTTTGCCACCTACTGGTCCCTCTGCCTACTGGTTTGTCATCTACTGATCCTTCTGCCTACTGGTTTATCATCTGCTGGTCCTATTGCCTACTAGTTTGTCACCTACTGGTTCTTCTGCCTACTGGTATGTCAATTACTGGTCATTCTGCCCACTCGTTTGTCACCTACTGGTCCTTCTTCCTACTGGTTTGTGATCTACAGGTCCTTCTGCCTACTGGTTTGTGACCTACAGGTCCTTCTGTCTACTGGTTTGCCATCTACTGGACCTTCTAAGTAGTGGTTTGTCAACTACTGGTTTGTCACCTTCTGTTTTGTTTCCTACTGGTGCTTCTGCCTACTGTTTTGTCCCTATTGGTCCATCTTCCTACTGGTTTGTCCCCTACTGGTCCTTTTGCCTACTGGTTTGTCACCTACTGTTTTGTCACCTACTGGTGCTTCTGCCCACTGTTTTGTCCCTACTGGTCCATCTTCCTACTGGTTTGTCCCCTACTGGTCCTTTTGCCTACTGGTTTGTCACCTACTGTTTTGTCACCTACTGGTGCTTCTGCCTACTAATTTGTCACCTACTGGCGCTTCTGCCTACTAATTTGTCACCTACTGGTGCTTCTGCCTACTGATTTGTCACCTACCAACTTGTCCCCTACTGGTCCTTCTTCATACTGATTTGTAACCTACTGGTCCTTCCTCATTCTAGATTTCACCTACTGGTGCTTCTGTCTCCTGGTTTGACACCCACCTGTCCCTCTGCCCAATGGTTTGTGACCTACAGGTCCTTCTCCCTACTGGTTTGTCACCTAACTGTCCCTCCGCCTACTGGTTTGTGACGCACAGGTTCTTACGCTACTGGTTTGTCATCCACTGGTCCTCGTGCCTGCTGGTTTGCCATCTACAGGTCCTTCTGTCTAGTGGTTTGTCACCTACTGTTCCTTCTTCCTACTGTTTTGTAACCTACCGGTTTGTCACCTACTGGTCCTTCTTCCTACTGGTTTATCACCTACTGGCGCTTCTGCCTACTAGTTTGTCACCTACTGGTGCTTCTGACCACTAGTTTGTCACCTACTGTTTTGTCACCTACTGGTGCTTCTGACCACTAGTTTGTCACCTACTGGTGCTTCTGCCTACTGATTCGTTACCTACCAGTTTGTCCCCTACTGGTCTTTCTTCCTACCAGTTTGTCACCTACTGGTCCTTCTTCCGACTGGTTTGTCACCTACTGGTGCTTCTGACCACTAGTTTGTCACCTACTGGTGCTTCTGACCACTAGTTTGTCACCTACTGGTGCTTCTGCCTACTCATTTGTCACCCACCAATTTGTCCCCTACTGGTCCTTCTTCCCACTGGTTTGTCCCCTACTGGTTCTTCTTCCTACTGGTCTGCCACCTACTGGTCTGGCACCTACCGGTCCTTCTGACAACTGGTTTGTCACTTACTGTTTGTTGTATACTGGTCCTCGTGCCTTCTGGTTTGTCACCTACTGTTCTTTCTTCCTACTGTTCTGTTACCTACAGGTGCTTCTTCCTACTGGTTTTTCACCTACTGGTGCTTCTGCCTACTAGTTTGTCCCCTACTGGTCCTTCTTTCTACTGGGTTGTAACCTATTGGTCCTTCCACATACTGGTTTTCACCTACCTTTCTTTGATAAAGCTTATAGTTAGGGCTGGCTCAGGCTTCCCCTGTACCAGACCCTAGTTAGGCTGACTTAGGCCTAGTCTGCTGGAGGACCCCCCCATAATACACCGGGCACCCTCTCTCCTTCTCTCTCTCGCTCTCTCTCGTATTCTATTACTGCATCTTGCTAACTCGGCTTCTTCTCTGGAGCCTTTGTGCTCCACTGTCTCTCAGATTAACTCATATCACAGCGGTGCCTGGACAGCGTGACGTGTGTGGTTGTGCTGCTGCCGTGGTCCTGCCAGATGCCTCCTGCTGCTGCTGCTGCCATCATTAGTCACTAGTCATACTTATACTGTTATTATACACATGACTATTGTCACATATGTATACTGCCAGATATTAATACATACATTCAACATATTGTATCACAGTAGCCAGAACTACAACTATAATATTATTACTTTCAATAATGTTGTTGTAAGCTACTGTCATTACCTGCATCTCTCTCTCTCTCTCTCTCTCTCTCTGTCTCATTGTGTCATGCGGATTACTGTTAATTTTTTATGCTGATCTGTTCTGTACGACATCTATTGCATGTCTGTCCGTCCTGGAAGAGGGATCCCTCCTCAGTTGCTCTTCCTGAGGTTTCTACCGTTTTTCTTCCCTGTTAAAGGGTTTTTTGGGGAGTTTTTCCTGATCCACTTTGAGGGTCCAAAGGACAGAGGGATGTTGTATGCTGTAAAGCCCTGTGAGGCAAATTGTGATTTGTGATATTGGGCTTTATAAATAAAATTGTCTGATTGATTGCCCTACTGGTGCTTCTGCACACTGGTTTTCACCTACTGGTGCTTCTGTCTCCTGGTTTGTCACCTACTGGTACTTCTGTCGACTGGTTTGCCACCTACTGATCATTCTGCCACCTGGTTTGCCACCTACTGGTCCTCCCACCTACTTGTCTGTCACATACTTTTCCTTCTACCTACTGGTTTGTCATGCAGTGGTCCTTCTGCCCACTGGCTTGTCACCTGGTGGTCCTTCTGCCTACAGGTTTGTCACCTACTGGTCCTTCTGCCTACTGGTTTGTCTCTGAGGTCATAGGCGTGTCAGACGCCGACCTGATGTTGGTGTAACTGTATGTGGTTAACGACTCATCTGGTGATAAACAACAATAAACATTTTGTTCACACACACAGTAAAACAACAAACAAAGAAGAAGAAGCCTCTTAAAGGGACAACATACCGCTTGTGTAGTAAAAGTGGGAGGGGCTGTTTGTGTCAACAACATTATAAAGACAGTTTGTCTCCTCAGTCCATCTTAAAGCCTTTTTATAAACCCTCTTATTTTGAAAGGGTGGAGGGGGTGATGATGATGATGATGATGGTGCAGTCCTGTCAATCAACAAACCAAGCCCCGCCCTGCCTCAGACCAGCCCCGCCCCTTTCAGACCAGCAAAAGTCCTTAAAACAGACAAGACGTTTTCTCGTCTCTCTGTCGCTCCGTCCGTTTTTCTTTCATAAAGACGACACACACACACACACACACTCACACACATCACTGAGCCTCAGTCCGGATTCAGTGTGTGTGTGCGTACAGGGGTGGGGGGGTGGGGGGTGGGGATTGGGTGATGTTATAACTGTCCTTTCATTGGGGGGGGGGGGGGGGGGGGCGGGCGTTGTCATGTTTTCAGTCCAACGCCATTTTTAGGGATTTATTTTTTAATTAAGTCCATCTCTGTGATTTTACCTCATATGACCAAGCCAGAGGCCTCGCCCCCTGCTTGATCAAACATCATCACCTTCTTTTGAGAAAAAAAAAGACAGTCCGGTGGCGCTCATAGTCCCTCCCTCTCTGTTTTACTGTACCCTGGTTAGCCCTGCCCCCACCCACCCCCGCCTCCGTCAGTCCAGCCAGTGACGCTCGTCCTTTCTGCTTTTATTCTGAAAGGGTCGGCCACAGTCCAGCTAACGTTTGATTTTATGAAACTCCTGAAAAGGAAAAACTTCAGAGAAATTTTACAACAGAATTTAGAAAAACTAAATTTCTTAAAACTAAAAAATAATTATTTTAATTTTCACACACCTGAAACTGAGCTGAGCTCCTGACGTAAGGATTACATTATCTAACTTTTAGACTTCGTAAACTGATTCATCGCCCCACCAGAGATTTCTACTTCCTGTCTGTTGTTTTTTTTTTTTTTTGTTACTATGACCCCAGACACAGCATGAGGCGTTGCTCCGGTGAAAAACTCCAGACTGGAAAATCAACAACCACCACCAGAGAACCAGCAATGCTAGCCACGGGATAGCTAGCCGCTGGCTAAAGGCAGCGGCTGTCTCCATCGTCCGGCAGCAGGTGGCGCCATGGTCGCAGCAGAAGAAGAAGAACAGGAAGCGGGAGGAGGAGCTTGGTGATTGGCTAACCTTCCCGGTTCCCGCTGCGGTGGTCGGCCCCGAGGCCGTGGCTCCGACGGAGTCCGGCGCTTGTGACGAACGCGTCGAGCCACCTGGTGTACGTCCACGTTCTCATCCAATGGAAACAGGGCACAGAGCTGGGCGCCGATGTCCGGTTGGATCTCCTGAAAAACACATCACCTGTTTCACTGAAACAGTTTCAGGTAAAATCAGCAACAACTGAGGAGGAAAAGGAGGAGAAATCGTGGCTCACCTGTCCATCACGTCCGATCTTCACTGGCTTGTGTTCGTTCCAGGGGTTTGACAGGTGAGCCGTCTTCGTGAAGGGTAGGTCCCTCCTGTAAACAACAACACCTGTGTGAGGGAAACAGGAAGGACTACACCTGGTCCCAGACCAGAGGCCGGTCAAAAACCCTGAGCAACACAGGAACCAGCACCCGCTCCTGGACTGAACCGACCTGCACCCATCAGGCCGTGACAGTCCCCACTGACACGGAGGGGCGAGGGGTCAGGTGCGTAACCATCAGGATGGCACCTTGATGAGCAAACTCCAGCATCAACTACAATCCCCACCCCACAGCTGTTTGGCTCCACCCACCACTCAAGTGTCTGTGAAAACATGAACTCCTCCCACACAGAAGATCTGACCAATCAGATCACTGTCTGACCAAATGTCTCCACTTCTGTTCCCGAAATATGACCTGAACACATGATGATGTCACAGTAATGCTGACCTTTGACCTTCATCGTTTTACCTCCAGCAGATCAGAGCTTTAACAACAGGTGGGAGGAGCCTCATCACAATCACTGCACATGCCTTTGCAGTCAGTTGGTAACTGTTCGCCATGTTCACCGTGTTCCCTGGAAACGTTCTGTCTAAGACCGTCACACACGTCTGAACCGCTGCTGCCTCACCATCATGTCATCAGACCTCAGAGCTCCAGCGTCATATCACACAACCTGCTGTGGTCTGTGACATCAGTGTCGTCAGTGTCATCTGTCCTCACTTCCTGTGGACCAACTACATCTACCTCTCTGGGTCTATCATCTCTGAGCCATGGGTGTGGTCAGTGGATAAAGCCCTGACATATCCCATCATGCCCTGGGGCAGGCCAGAGGTTATTAAACCTATCATGCCCTGGGGCAGGCCAGAGGTTATTAAACCCATCATGCCCTGGGGCAGGCCAGAGGTTATTAAACCCATCATGCCCTGGGGCAGGCCAGAGGTTATAAAACCCATCATGCCCTGGGGCAAACCAGAGACCATATTCACAAACATCCTCAGAACACTCTCACAGAGCCCTTTTAGGAAGATTTAGGAAAGTTCTCAGAGCAACTCTGAACAAGGAAGGGACAGAAACTTTTATCTTAGTGAGGAGGTGTGGTCGACGCTGTTGTTAGGTGTGATGCTTTCTTTTAACAGATGTGATTGGTTGTCACAGACACACCCTTTTGTGAGCCTGCAAGGTGTGGACATGAGATGAACTGCATCACAATATGAGTTTGACAGTGTCATTGTTGGTGTGATCACTGCAGATGGAAGGTTGAGACAGACAAAAGTCATCACTGCTGCACTGTTGGGTTTTTACAGTTTACCAATTATCTTAGTATTGTGATCTTTTTATATCTGCCGTTTTAGCGTTATTTTGTTGGGTGGGAAATGTGTGCATACCCCAAATGAGATCCACGACAAACGTTCTCCCTGCACAATCTCATCTGTAGCGTTTCATTTACTCACTGTCAATTTGTGTTTAGAGACCCTTTCTCCGACCTCTTTGTGTTTCCGCCATTTTCTCCTCTGATTAAGAAACTCTTAAAGTCCTCCTCCTCCCAACAGTTTGTCACCCTAGGAGCTCTCTTGAGGTCTAAGATGCCTTGTGAATAACTTTCATGTTTATAAGGACCTAGTCTTAACTTTAAAGGGAAATTCTAAGAAAACGTCACAATTCGTGACAATTTCGTCAGTAGGAGCAACTCTTTGCACGAGGAAGCTTTGTGAATACAGCCCCAGAGGTTATATGTCCCATCATGCTCAGCAGCACCTGTGGAACCTCCACCCTGCAGGACACAGACGCTGGGACCAAACTGCAGTCTCACCTGTGTGATGTCACATATTTACCTGCAGAGCCAGTCGATCTTGAAGACTCCACCCAACATCTTGGCATTCATGCCGGCAGGAAGAACCCAGTGGATCGGTGAGCCACCGTGATGAGACTCTGACGCCAAACGAGCAAAACCTGGAGGTCAGGCAGACAAGACAGAGAAGATGGATGAATGACGACCTTTGACCTTTACGTCAGAAATAGCGGTAGAACACAGGTAAGACTGGTGGACACCTTGGAATTTGCCGCTCTCCCTCACGGAGAAGACCAGGATGACGCTCCGCGCCGAGCGGAAAGCTGCGTTCAGCTTCTTCTCGTTCACTGGCAGCGTTGACCACACGCCCTAAGCACAAACAGGACGGCGTCAGACCGGAACAACAACAGTAAACATGTATACATGTAAACGGTCTGGTACCTTAGCCTTAGCCAGCGACACGTTCTCGTGGTTGTTGCTCTTTATGAGGAAGAAGCGAGCATCTCGCAGGATGTAACGCAGCTTACTGGTTGGATCTGGAAAAACACAGGAAGTTGTAATCTGACGACTTAAGAGGACAAGTGATGAACATACAGCGAGGGCAGTTCTTACTCTCCATCCCTTTACGAACGGCTCGGACCGACGACGACAGCTTCTCCTGCTTCTTCTCTGAACCTTTCAAAATAACAGCACAGTTACAGAAACAGGACAGTTAAAGGGACAGTTCACATTTGTGTGAGGTATTTATCCACAGTCTGACGACGACGACGAAGAACTGAAACCTGAACGAAGCAGAGACTGATCCAGTCGTCTGTCTCAGTCCTGCAGGTGAAGAGTTCATGTCTATGATCTGTCTTCATGACGTGACCATAGAAACACAACGTCTAACAAAACTTCAGCTTGCGGCGCTGCGTCACTCGCGGTTATTTAGGATGCCTCTCCTGTCGGCTTCTGATTCCAACATTTTAGTGCTTGTCACTAGGGATGCACCAAATTTTCGGCAGCCGAATATATTCGGCCGAATATTGCAAAAAAAACACACATTAGGTATTCGGTGGAATAAGTTAAAAGCAAGGCCGAATAATAGCGGCATGTTTTGATAACACAATCAAACAGCGTGCCGTGATGGGCGGATTAAAATGTCGGCAGTGTGGCGATCCATCACCGCACTCGCATTTGCGACTAAAAATAGTTTTGAGTGCGCAAAATAGGCTTAAATCATTCAGCATGCTGTGCAAGCAGCCTACAGATTTCAACCAGCAGCAGAAACAAAAGGCGAATCCCACCGATTGTGGGTTGAACGGGGGTCACAGACACAGACAGTAACGTTAATGTATTCCTGTCAAATACGGCGGCCATTGGCTTACCGGGCAACAGAAAAGTCGATTCCAATAATATCCTCTTCTTGGTGTCATGACTGCCCAAAAGTACCTGAACAGTCGAGCCAGCCGAACACAGGTATGTGATATGTCAGAGGAGAAACGAGCCGTTCACAGCCCACAAACCTCACCGCACTTTAGGGACTGTTCTTTACTTGTCAGGGGAGGAGGGTGGCTGGTTGATTCTTATTTTATTTATTTTATTTTGATCCCTCCTATGTTCATCACTTATTGATGCTGTTTTTGAAGTATGAATAAGTCAGTAAGTAATTTATTCCATTTAAATATCATTGATGTGTTATAGATAAGTGATTCATCTTTTTCTAAAGGACAAAAGGCACATCTGCCTCATTTTCATTGTGGTATCGTGATATTACTTAGAACCGTGATATTTTCATTGGTATCGCACAGTGGGTCCCAATTTTGGTACCGTGACAACACTAATCTGGAGGGGGGTCATCTGCAAAAACTAATGAAAAACTAAACAACAATAATCGGCATTCGGTACTTGGTATTCGGCCAAGCGTTTAATATTATTCGGCTTTGGCCACAAATTTTCATTTTGGTCCATCCCTTCTTGTCACCCCAAACACACGAACTGCCCCGTCCACCTGCACTGACACATCATCTCCTTCCTGTTGGCTAGGCTCGCAGCTGGTCAGACACCGGCAGCTCCATTTAAACAGATTATGTTCATCATGTTTTCATTTGTAGACATGTTGGATTTGATGAGTCAGAACGACAAACGGCAGTCTAAAGTTTTACACTGGGCCACACCGCCAAACAGGAAACAGAGACAACTCTAGTTTGATTTCTTTGTTTGAAGGTCACCAGCATGTACCATCTTAAAAATCTTTAGAGAGGTGGAGTTTGATGTCAGGTGGGCGGCACCACTACACTTTGTAACCTGAGCGGGACAGAGTGTGTGACTCATTAAGAAATCCAGAAGTTCAACAGTTCAACATTTAAATAATGACGGTATGGAACAAGGTGCAAGAAGAGAATTCTCCACCCACATGTCAGGATGTATTTAATGACCTCACAGACTGCCGCCGTCTACGACACTGCCTGGATCTATTTTTGCGTAGGGGGAATAAACTTGCCTCTATATAATAAACTTGGTGGGTGGTCCCACACCTGCTGCAGGTGGATAAATACCTCACTTTAAACCTCTGACCATCCAGGAAGAACGGAGAGCGTTTTTTACTGTTTTTATGGCTACCTGAGGCCTCGGAGGCGGAGCCTGAGTGCACCGACTCGCCGTCGTCAGAGAAACTGACAGAGGAGGCGGAGCGTGAGTCACCGGCCTCGCTGCGCGTGTCGTAGTCGTTGCCCTCGCCACCGCCGCGACGCTCATACTCCTCTTCCTCTTCCTCCTCCTCCTTCTCTCCTTCCTCCTCCTCCTCCTCTTCCTCCTCCTCTTCTTCCATGCCCTCCTCTTCTTCTTCATCCTCGTCTTCTTCCTGATCCTCCTCTTCCTCTTCCTCTACATGGGAGGCGGCAGGGGAGGAGCTTCCTGACCCCTGCTCCGAGCCATACTCTGCTGCTGCCTCCTCTTCTGATTGGTTGTCATCCTCATGGGGGGAGGGGCTTGCCCGTCGCAGTTTCTGAGAACAGACAGGAAATTCAAATGAATGTCTGTCAAACTGAAAGCTGATTGGCTGTTGAAAAGATGGAACAGTGTCAGTACCTGGCTCAGACTTTCCAGTCCTCTCTGCGTGTCCCTGCGGCGGACGTCCTCTCCTCCACGGCTCCTGGTCGTCTCTCGGGTCCCTCGCCGCCCCTTTCGCTCCTCATAGTATTCGTGACGGTAGCTGGTGGTGGTGTGACGGCCGCGGGGGTTGGACGCCACCTTCTTAGAGGAGGAGGACAGAGGGGGGCCCGGGGCTCTCTTATTGGTTGAGGAAGACCTGGAGGGGGCGTGACCAGTGGAGGGGCGGAGCCTCTTCAGATCCTGGCTGTCTGAGCGCTCACTCTTCCTCTTTGTTCCTGACAGACAGAGCAGAGGGTGAAGATGTGACATGCCACTACTGCTTCTGTTGTTATGAGGACTGATCAGAGTTTATTCAGGACGATCAGTAACAGTATCAATATCAGTATCAAAATTAATATCAGTATCAATATCAGTATCAATATCAATATCAGTATTATTATCAATATTAATAGCAGTATCAATATCACTATCAATATTAATATCAGTATCAATATAAATATTAATATCAGTATCAATATCAGTATCAATATAAATATTAATATTAGTATCAATATCAGTATCAATATAAATATTAATATCAGTATCAATATCAATATTAATATCGGTATAAATATCAATATCACTATCAGTATCATTATCAATATCAATATTAATTTCAGTATCAGTATCAGCAGTGCTCTCAGGTACCTTTCTTGTCACTGACGGCTCGTTCAGTCTCAGGATTGTACAGTTCGTCGTCTTGATCCGGAGCTTCAGTCAGAATATCTTCCAGAACGTTTAACTCTCCATCTGAAACCACAACACAGTTTATAAACCAGTAACAGTAACCAGTAACAGTCACAGTAACAGCAACCAGAAAGTCACAATAACCACTAACAGTCACAGTATCCAGTAACAGCAACCAGTAATAGTAACCAGTAACAGTAACAGCAACCAGTAACAGCAACCAGTAACAGTAACAGCAACCAATAACAGCAACCAGTAAGTCACAATAACCAGTAACAGTCACAGTAACCAGTAACAGTAACCAGTACAGTAACCAGTAACAGTAACCAGTAACAGTCACAGTAACCAGTAACAGTCACAGTATCCAGTAACAGTAACCAGTAATAGTAACCAGTAACAGTAACCAGTAACAGTCACAGTAACCAGTAACAGTCACAGTATCCAGTAACAGTAACCAGTAATAGCAACCAGTAACAGTAACCAGTAAGTCACAATAACCACTAACAGTCACAGTATCCAGTAACAGTAACCAGTAATAGTAACCAGTAACAGTAACCAGTAACAGTAACCAGTAACAGTCAAAGTAACCAGTAACAGTAACCAGTAACAGTCACAGTAACCAGTAACAGCAACCAGTAAGTCACAATAACCACTAACAGTCACAGTATCCAGTCACAGTAACCAGCAACAGCAACCAGTAACCAGTAACAGCAACCAGTAAGTCACAATAACCACTAACAGTCACAGTATCCAGTAACAGCAACCAGTAAGTCACAATAACCACTAACAGTCACAGTAACCAGTAACAGCAACCAGTAAGTCACAATAACCACTAACAGTCACAACAGTAACAGTAACCAGTAACAGTAACAGCAACCAGTAACAGTAACCAGTAACAGTAACAGCAACCAATAACAGCAACCAGTAAGTCACAATAACCAGTAACAGTCACAGTAACCAGTAACAGTAACCAGTAACAGTAACCAGTAACAGTAACAGCAACCAGTAACATCAACCAGTAAGTCACAATAACCAGTAACAGTCACAGTAACCAGTAACAGTAACCAGTAACAGCAACCATTAAGTCACAATAACCAGTAACAGTAACCAGTATCCAGTAACAGCAACTAGTAACAGTAACTAGTAACAGTCACAGTAACCAGTAACAGCAACCAGTAACAGTCATAGTAACCAGTAACAGTAACCAGTAACAATAACTAGTAACAGCAACCAGTAACAGTCACAGCAACCAGTAACCAGTAACAGTAAAAATAACTAGTAACAGCAACCAGTAACAGTCATAGTAACCAGTAACAGTAACCAGTAACAATAACTAGTAACAGTAACCAGTAACAGTAACAACCAGTAACAGCAACCAGTAACAGTCACAGTAACCAGTAACAGCAACCAGTAACAGTCACAGCAACCAGTAACAGTCATAGTAACCAGTAACAGTAACCAGTAACAATAACTAGTAACAGCAACCAGTAACAGTAACAACCAGTAACAGCAACCAGTAACAGTCACAGTAACCAGTAACAGCAACCAGTAACAGTCACAGCAACCAGTAACAGCAACCAGTAACAGTAACCAGTAACAATAACTAGTAACAGCAACCAGTAACAGTCACAGTAACCAGTAACAGTCACAGTAACCAGTAACAGCAACCAGTAACCAGTAACAGTAACAATAACTAGTAACAGCAACCAGTAACAGTCATAGTAACCAGTAACAGTAACCAGTAACAATAACTAGTAACAGCAACCAGTAACAGTCACAGTAACCAGTAACAGTCACAGTAACCAGTAACAGCAACCAGTAACAGTAACAATAACTAGTAACAGCAACCAGTAACAGTCACAGTAACCAGTAACAGTAAAAATAACTAGTAACAGCAACCAGTAACAGTCATAGTAACCAGTAACAGTAACCAGTAACAATAACTAGTAACAGCAACCAGTAACAGTCATAGTAACCAGTAACAATAACTAGTAACAGCAACCAGTAACAGTCACAGTAACCAGTAACAGCAACCAGTAACCAGTAACAGTAAAAATAACTAGTAACAGCAACCAGTAACAGTCATAGTAACCAGTAACAGTAACCAGTAACAATAACTAGTAACAGCAACCAGTAACAGTAACAACCAGTAACAGCAACCAGTAACAGTCACAGTAACCAGTAACAGCAACCAGTAACAGTCACAGCAACCAGTAACAGCAACCAGTAACAGTCATAGTAACCAGTAACAGTAACCAGTAACAATAACTAGTAACAGCAACCAGTAACAGTCACAATAACTAGTAACAGCAACCAGTAACAGTCACAGTAACCAGTAACAGTCACAGTAACCAGTAACAGCAACCAGTAACAGTCACAGCAACCAGTAACAGCAACCAGTAACAGTCATAGTAACCAGTAACAGTAACTAGTAACAGCAACCAGTAACAGTCACAGTAACCAGTAACAGTCACAGTAACCAGTAACAGCAACCAGTAACAGTAACAATAACTAGTAACAGCAACCAGTAACAGTCATAGTAACCAGTAACTAACCAGTAACAATACTGGTTGCTGTTACTAGTTATTGTCAGTCACAGTAACCAGTAACAGTCACAGTAACCAGTAACAGCAACCAGTAACAGCAACCAGTAACAGCAACCAGTAACCAGTAACAGTAACCAGTAACAGTAACAATAACTAGTAACAGCAACCAGTAACAGTAACAGCAACCAGTAACAGCAACCAGTAACAGTAACAATAACTAGTAACAGCAACTAGTAACAGTAACCAGCAACAGTTAAGGCCCGAACATACTCGGGCGGAACGTACGAAGAACAGACTGCGTGAGGAACGTCCGTAGTCATTCGGGCTTCCATAGTCGAGCGCACTTCCGCGCTGTAGTTTCCTATAAAAATGTCTGTGAAAAATCCCCGCGATGTGAAAAATACATGCCGAGCAGTCACTGGTGCGTGGAGCGGAGTCCGCGCGGTCGTAAAATCTGAGCTTTGCGCGCACATGGCTTGCGGGCGTCCGCTTTGAGTCCGCGCGGACCTCCGCGGAGTCCACTCCGCATACGTTCCGCCCGAGTATGTTCGGGCCTTTACAGTAACAGCATTCTCGGAACCCATCGGCTGTATTCGCTGTCTGACTTCCGGCAGACGGTGAATACAGCCTCTGGGGGCAGACCCTCAATTTTTTGGCATTTCGGTTTGATTTGGGCAGAGGAGGCGAATTACAGACTACAGTAACAGCAACTAGTGACAGTAACCAGTTACAGCAACCAGTAACAGTCACAGCAACCAGTAACAGCAACCAGTAACAGTCATAGTAACCAGTAACAGTAACTAGTAACAGCAACCAGTAACAGTCACAGTAACCAGTAACAGTCACAGTAACCAGTAACAGCAACCAGTAACAGTCACAGCAACCAGTAACAGCAACCAGTAACAGTCATAGTAACCAGTAACAGTAACTAGTAACAGCAACCAGTAACAGTCACAGTAACCAGTAACAGTCACAGTAACCAGTAACAGCAACCAGTAACAGTAACAATAACTAGTAACAGCAACCAGTAACAGTCATAGTAACCAGTAACTAACCAGTAACAATACTGGTTGCTGTTACTAGTTATTGTCAGTCACAGTAACCAGTAACAGTCACAGTAACCAGTAACAGCAACCAGTAACCAGTAACAGTAACCAGTAACAGTAACAATAACTAGTAACAGCAACCAGTAACAGTAACAATAACTAGTAACAGCAACTAGTAACAGTAACCAGCAACAGTTAAGGCCCGAACATACTCGGGCGGAACGTACGAAGAACAGACTGCGTGAGGAACGTCCGTAGTCATTCGGGCTTCCATAGTCGAGCGCACTTCCGCGCTGTAGTTTCCTATAAAAATGTCTGTGAAAAATCCCCGCGATGTGAAAAATACATGCCGAGCAGTCACTGGTGCGTGGAGCGGAGTCCGCGCGGTCGTAAAATCTGAGCTTTGCGCGCACATGGCTTGCGGGCGTCCGCTTTGAGTCCGCGCGGACCTCCGCGGAGTCCACTCCGCATACGTTCCGCCCGAGTATGTTCGGGCCTTTACAGTAACAGCATTCTCGGAACCCATCGGCTGTATTCGCTGTCTGACTTCCGGCAGACGGTGAATACAGCCTCTGGGGGCAGACCCTCAATTTTTTGGCATTTCGGTTTGATTTGGGCAGAGGAGGCGAATTACAGACTACAGTAACAGCAACTAGTGACAGTAACCAGTTACAGCAACCAGTAACAGTGGGCGGCAGTAGCTCAGTCCGTGGGGACCTGGGTTGGGAACCGGAGGTCGCCTTTTCGAGTCCCCGTCCAGACCAAATATGGAGTATAGACTGGTGGCTGGAGAGGTGCCAGTTCACCTCCTGGGCACTGCCGAGGTGCCCTTGAGCAAGGCACAATTAAATTACCAGTAACCAGCAAACAGTCACAGCAACCAATTCCAGTAACAGCAACCAGACTGCAGTCTGTGACCAACAAGATGGAGGAGCTGCTCCTTCTCAGACAAACATGGAGTCTACGACTGATTGATTTGATAGAGTCGATCAGTCTCATCAGCAGATTGATGAATGGGTTGTGTGTGTGTGTGTGTGTGTGTGTGTGTGTGTTGGGGGGGGGGGGTAGCCGCAGTGGAGAATAAACGTCATAATGAATGACAGAGAAGCGCGTGAGCTTTCTCTGCTCGTTATCTAACATGTTTACATGTCACCACCCACTAACATGCCTATAGATAACGTATCGACTGATTATTGATCCACAGCTCAACAGAACAAAAACAGCACACATGCTAATGCTAACGGATGCTAACAAAGCGGCCTGCTCGCGCCTCACCTTTGTCCTCGCGCCGGTCGGCCGCCATCACAGCCGCTATGACGTGCTCCCGCCTCGCGCTCAGGTGACGCTACAGATCAAACCCTTTTCAGTTCGGTTCAAACAAAAAAACAACAACAATAATGAGAAAACAGACTGAGGCAGCTCGCGGAGGGAAAATGGCCGACCGAGTCTGTTGTTGTAACGTCTTCTTCTGCTGCTGCTGCTGCTGCTGCTGCTGCAGGAGGAGCGCCCGGTCAACTACCGCCACCTACCGGAGCGGAGGTTTACCTATTTTGAATAATGTATAGTTAAGCGAAGTATGTCCAAACCATAGACTGTATAAATAAGGTCCAAACCTGAGTCTTGGTATTATTGATTCCTCTCTTCTGTTCCTTCCTGCATATCTCATCTCTCCTACTTTCCTTTGTATCCTATAAAACCTCCTCTGTCTTCTCTTCTTCCCACTGTTTTTGCCACCTACTCTTCAATCTTTGTTTAATTATGCTCTTTATTTCTGATTTAATAACAAGAACTGCCATATCAATATATTTATTTTTTGTTGCCTCCTTTGCAGCCTTATCTGCCATCTCATTCCCTTTAACTCCAATGTGTGCTGGTACCCATAAAAACGCCACTGTAATCCCCATCATTTGAATTCTGTATAGTGTTTGTTGTACCTCTATCAAAATATCTGGTCTGTTGTGTGAATGACTGTGCTGTAAACTGACTAATGCTGAACTTGAATCTGAACAAATAACTGCTCTCAACGGTCTTATATCTTCAATCCACTGTACTGCTAACAATATCACAATCATTTCCCCTGTATAAACGGACACTTGCTCACTGATCCTTTTTCCAATATGAAACTCTGGGACAATAAAAGCTGCTCCTGACTTAACTGAATCCTTTGATGCATCTGTATATATCTGAATGTAACTGTTATAGTCTCCAATGTATGCCTGTATGGTATATGAGTTATAAACAAAGTCTCTATCCTTGTAATTTTTTAATGATGTAAAATCTACTGTGGCATTTGGAAGCATCCAAGGTGGTATAATTGGCAAAGGTACTGTAGGACTAATGTTTAAATGTGCTATTTCAATTTATTTTGCTTACTGTGTCATTGTCCACCCAAAGCTTTTACTGTCCCTTTTCTCCTTTTCCCAACAAACTTTTAAAGTGAGTTGTGTCGGATGATCTTTACTGTGACCCTGTAAATTAACCCAATAATTCATTGATAGCTGTAACCCCCTCAAATCTAATGGCATTTCTCCCATTCCCACCTGTAATGCTGCTGTTGGGGTTGTTTTAAATGCACCTGAACATAACCTTAATGCTTGATATTGAATAATGCCCAACCTTTTAAGAGATGTGCTTGCTGCCAATCCATACACCACGCATCCATAATCCAACACTTATCTGATCAACCCATAGTATATGGCCCTTAGAGCAGTTCTGTCTGCCCCCCGTTCACTTCCCACCAAACACCTCATCACACTTAATACTTTCTTAAATTTATCCACCACCTTTTGAATATGTTCAGCCCATGTGACTCTTTCATCAAACCAAAAAAAACTTAAATTGTTTCACTCTCTCCAACTCTTGCTTATACAGTTTTAGTTTTGCTGTACTACCAGTTTTTTTCCTTGTAAAAAATACTGGGTCTCATTCATGAAACGTGAGCAGAAGGAATTTGTGCGTAAATTGTTTGCAGACTGAAATTTACGTCCACGTCTGCATTCATCAATATTTTAGTAGCTCCGATCTTTTCGTAGCTACTAACAAAATCTACTCCTGCTCCTGACCACTCATAGTGCTTGTGTAAATTTAGTAAAGCACATAAATATTGCTTGTCACTATTGGAAATTATAATTTTAATTCGTATTGTGCTCTGTTATGTACACAATACACAGATGCCTTTGAAACACATAATCTAAACATGACAAAATATTAAAAATATAACACATTTAGTTACATTAGTTGGCAATTAGCAGGTTTAAGATCCAGGTTAGGCTCATGATTGTGAATTATCTATGTAAATCAACTCAGTAGATTACATGTTCTTTCTACATGTTGAATGATGATAATAAAAATATCCGTAAGGACGACAGCCGGATCACAGCCTCTTCGGCCTCGGTACCTGGGTTCAGCAGGAGCAGCAGGTGGTGGAGCCACGAAGGAGCACGCGCCAGCTAAAGAAATTATTTGAGACAATATGTTTTTTTTTTTTGTTTTGTTTTGTGTGGCTTTTTGATCTTTTGAATGAATAAATCTGATTTGAAGAATGTTTAATTTACATTGTATTAAACAGAGCTTTAGGCTATTAAGATTCAAATAATTTGAAGAAGATGCATACAAACTACTGTAGGCTATATGTTATCCATATCATTTGTTAAAATAAATGTTAAATAGCTCTACATTCCGACAGCCATCACTGATTTAGAGTTTATCCATTACGCACAAAACATCTCTGGTTTCCCACTTCATTCAAAACCCCACAAATGAATTTTCTGTTTGTTTGGTGACCGCTGTATTTTTTTGTGTGTGTGCTTATGCGTTTCTTTGCCTCCAGTTTCATATCAAACCATTTACACTTCACCTCTGACATGGTTCTTTGTACTACGGAGACAACATTAACAGCATCTGTTACCTCCCTCCAGGCCTTCACTTTGCCTGTCCCTGTCACACCACTACTAACTGAAGAAAGTAAAATGATTTTTCTTAAGTCCACTTCACCCAATCACATCAATCACCCAAAATTTCAATCTCCGCTTCAGAAAAATTCTTTTTTCTTTCTCTCTCTTTCTTTCTTTGCGCCATGACTGACAGGTCGACTGATGCACCTACATCTCCTTATATAGTGTCGTCGTCGTTGTCTTCCTCCGCTTATCCGGGTCCGGGTCGCGGGGACAGCAGCCTCAGCAAAGAAGCCCAGACAGTCCTCTCCCCAGCCACTTCCCTCAGCTCCTCCGCGGGAACCCCGAGGCGTTCCCAGGCCAGCCGGGTGATGTAATCCCTCCAGCGTGTTCTGGGGCAGCCCCGAGGTCTCCTCCCGGTTGGACATGCCCGAAACACCTCCCAAGGGAGGCGTCCGGGAGGCATCCTTACCAGATGCCCGAACCACCTCAACTGGCTCCTCTCGATGTGGAGGAGCAGCGGCTCTACTCCGAGTCCCTCCCGGATGTCTGAGCTCCTCATGTGTGAGCGTCGTCGTCGTCGTCTTCCTCCGCTTATCCGGGTCCGGGTCGCGGGGGCAGCAGCCTCAGCAAAGAAGCCCAGACAGTCCTCTCCCCAGCCACTTCCCTCAGCTCCTCCGCGGGAACCCCGAGGCGTTCCCAGGCCAGCCGGGTGATGTAATCCCTCCAGCGTGTTCTGGGGCAGCCCCGAGGTCTCCTCCCGGTTGGACATGCCCGAAACACCTCCCAAGGGAGGCGTCCGGGAGGCATCCTTACCAGATGCCTGAACCACCTCAACTGGCTCCTCTCGATGTGGAGGAGCAGCGGCTCTACTCCAAGTCCCTCCCGGATGTCTGAGCTCCTCACCCTATCTCTAAGGCTGAGCCCAGCCACCCTGCGGAGGAAACTCATTTCGGCTGCTTGTATTCGCGATCTCAGTCTTTCGGTCACAACCCAGAGCTCGTGGCCATAGGTGAGGGTTGGAACGTAGATCGACCGGTAAATCGAGAGCTTCGCTTTTTGGCTAAGCTCCCTCTTCAACGGACCGGTTAAGCACCTACATCACTGCTGACGCCGCCCCAATCCACCTGTGCTGATTCTCATCCCAGCCGCTTCACACTCAGCTGCGAACCGCCCCAGCAAGAGCTGGAGGTCACTGTTCGATGGAGCTAGGAGGACCACGTCATCCACAAAAAGCAGGGACGAGATCCTCCCGTCGCCGAACCTCACACCCTCCCCCACTCGGCTGCGCCTAGAAATTCTGTCCATAAAAGTTATGAACAGAACCGGTGACAAAAGGCAGCCCTGGCGGAGTCCAACCCTCACCGGGAATAGGTCCAACTTACTGCCAGCCACGCGAACCAGACTCATGCTCCTTCAGTACAGGGACTGGATGGCCCTTAGCAAGGGGCCACCAACCCCATACTCCCGGAGCACCCCCCACAGGATGCTTATATGGTAGTCATTGGTTATTCATAGGTGGGGATTTATGCTAATTGATGATTACCAGGAGCATGCTGTCACTTTACGATGGATTGACATTCATGATCATACACACATGTTTATGATCAAATCTGAGTTTCCCGCCTCGTTCCTGAATCCAGATTAGGTTTTTAGTAGCGTGGGCTTTTTTGTGCAAATCTACACACAGATTTACTCACTTTTCATGAATGAGACCCAATGTCTTTGTCTTAACTGAAAATTTAAATCCCCATCTATATGACCATTCTTCTATCTTTGTGATAGCACCCTGCATTTTTCTTACAATGAACTCCAGATTTCTTCCCCTCTTCCAAATTGTTCCGTCATGCAAAAACTGAAACCCCCATCTCATTCTCTAATCCCATAAACAAATCATTTATCATTATGGAGAACAATAAGGGACTTACTATGCTCCCTTGAGGTGTTCCATTTTCAATAACCATTTTTCCTGGGTCCATTCGTTCATCTTCTAACCGCTTCATCCTCTTGAGGGTTGCGGGGGGGGGGGGGGGGGGGGGGGGGGGGGCATTGGGTGAGAGGCAGGGTTCACCCTGGACAGGTCACCAGTCTATCACAGGGCTGACACATAGAGACAAACAACCATTCACATCTACGGACAATTTAGAGTTATCAATTAACCTAATTAACCTAGTCCCCAATCTGCATGTCTTTGGACTGTGGGAGGAAGCCGGGGTGCCCAGAGAGAACCCACACTGACACGGGGAGAACATGCAAACTCCGCGCAGAAGGGCTCCCACACCCGGGATCGACTTTCTATATAATATGTTAACCTGTCATTTATCATTTTCTCCATTATTTTACAGATGTTGGATGTTAAAGTAATTGGTCGATAGTTCCCTGGATTTGTGCAATCTTTCCCTGGTTTGCGTATTGGAACTACAACAGCCTCCTTACAACTTTGTGGTAATTTTCCACCCTCCCAAACTTTATTATATAGTTTTAGTAAAATATCCTTATACGATTCACTAAGATGTTTTAACATGATATAACAAATCCAATCCTTGCCTGCTGCTGACATCTTGGTGTAGTTCTGTCCTTGTAAATGACTTGTTTAGTGAGTCATTGGTGTCTTTCTCACACTGTAAAAGCTCTTCATTCTCTGCTATCTTAGTTTCCCTTCCTTTTTTCCCCTTCATCACTAATATTTTAAGAACTGTGAATTTTAACAAAAGTCTTTGCCAATGTCTCAGCTTTCTCTTCATCTTTCACTGCTGTTGTTTCACCATCATTTAAAACTGGATACCCATATTCTCTTTTATGCCCATTCATTCTTTCTATCATTCTCCGGATTTTCCCAATTTCTGTCTCCCTTCCCTCTGAGTTACAAAATGTCCTCTAAAATTACTTCTTTGCATTTTTTATGACTCTCCTTACATTTGCTTGCTGTCTCTTATATTCAATGAGATTCTGAAAACTGTGATTTCTTTTCAACATTTTAAAAACTTTATTTCGAGACTTAATTGCTTCATCACACTCCTTTGTCCACCATGGAACAATCTTCTTTATATGCTTACCTCCCTTCTTCTGAACGGACTTCTTTGCAGCCTCTAAAATAGCTTCGCAAACAGAAAGATTTACATTATCAACATCGTCATCATTAATATAAATTTTCTGCATTTCTTGATCACAGATACACTGTTATGTCTCGTCAGATCTGTTAAATTCATGATCATGTTTTCTTTCTATGTTTGATATCATGCGTTAGGTTAGTTTCATGTTTCATGTCCTTTTCTTTTATGAGCACATTTTAGTCAAGCTGTTGTCACTCATGTCTTGTCTTGTCTTGTCTGTCACTTCCTGTTTTATTTTGGTACTCACCTTTTCCCTCTCGTTTCAGACCCTGACTTCCTCCCTTTGTGTGTTTCCCGCCAAGTCTGATTGTCTACCCCGCCCCTGATTCGTATCACCTGCTTCCCATTACCTCCTGTATATATAGTCCTGTCTCCCCTTGTCTCGTTGCCAGTTCGTCTTGTGCAGTCACCGTGTTTGTGTGTTCAAGATTACCAGCCACTTCAAGTCCAGGTTCTGTCTCTTGTTTTGTTTGATTATCCTCCATTGTGAGCGTTTTTCTTTTGCATCTTTTATCCTCATTTGTGAGCGCTTTTTGTTTCTACTTTTTGTATCCTCCCTGAGAGCGTTTTTGTTGCCATTGAAATCTAGTAAAGACTTTTTTGTTACACCTTTAACCGTGTCTGAGGTCGTGCATTTGAGTCCACCAGTGTCGTGTCTCAGGTCTTAACATACACTTACATTTCTCCCAATCGGCACTACTAAAAGCACGATTCTAGCCCGTTCTGATATTAATTCTTGTACCACCACCATCATTTAAGCCGACTAAATTTTTACTCTCCATTAATTCCTCAATCACCACACCATTATCATCATTACAATTACCCCATACTGTACTGTGAGCATTAAAATCTCCACAACAAATCACTTTCCCTCATAAATGTACAACTAATTCATCCATTAACTCTATTGATAACCTATTACATGGATTGTAAAAGTCATCATCATCATCATCATGGTGGTGATGATGATGATGATGATGATGATGATGGTGTGATAATGATAATGATGACGATGGTGATGATAATGATGATTATGATGGTGATGATGGTGTGATAATGATGATGATGATGATGATGATGGTGATGATAATGATGATGGTGATATAATGATGATGATGGTGATTATGATGATGATGATGGTGATGATGGTGATGATGATGATGATGGTGTGACAATGATGATAATGATGATGATGGTGATGGTGATGATAATGATGATGATGATGATGGTGGTGATGATGATGATGATGATGATGGTGATGACTTCACTTTATATATGCTTCCTTTAGGTGACATCATTAGAAATCACTCTGTAAATTTCCATTGTTATGCGGATGATACTCAGTTGTATTTATCTATGAAGCCAGAAGAAAGTAATCAATTAACTAAACTCCATAACTGCCTTAAAAACATAAAAATTGGATGAGCACCAATTTCCTGATGTTAAATTCAGACAAAACTGAAGTTATTGTTCTTGGCCCCAAACAACTCAGAGACTCTTTATCTGATGACATAGTTTCTCTAGATGGCATTGCTCTGGCCTCTAGCACTACCGCTCTCCTTTGCTAATGAAAGTAATAATATTATAGTTGTAGTTCTGGCTACTGTGGTACAATATGTTGAAAGTATATATTAATATCTGGCAGTATACATGTGTGACAATAGTCATATGTGTATAATAACAGTAGAAGTATGACTAATGACTAATGATGGCAGCAGCAGCAGCAGGAGGCATCTGGCAGGACCACGGCAGCAGCACAACCACACACGTCACGCTGTCCAGGCACCGCTGTGATATGAGTTAATCTGAGAGACAGTGGAGCACAAAGGCTCCGGAGAAGAAGCCGAGTTAGTGACATCCAGAATGGCCGAGTTAGTGACACGCAGTACGGCCGAGTTACTGACACGCAGTAACAGGACATGAGTGTTAACCCTCATGTGCTGTTGGGGAACTTTTCGTCCACTAGGGGTCGGATTTTAGCCGTTTTTTGGCCATTACACAGCCTGTGTTTCAGAAAATTGAATGGTTTTTGGGGAAATTTTCCTGATCAGCAGTGAGGGTCCAAAGGACAGAGGGATGTCGTATGCTGTAAAGCCCTGTGAGGCAAACTGTGATTTGTGATATTGGGCTTTATAAATGAAACTGACTGGTTGATCTGATTATATCTGACTGACTGTATCTGATTATATTTGACTGTATCTAATTATATCTGACTGTATCTGATTATATTTGACTGTATCTGATTATATCTGACTGTATCTAATTATATCTGACTATCTGATTATATTTGACTGTATCTGATTATATCTGACTGTATCTGATTATATCTGATTAAATCTGATTATATCTGATTATACCTGATTATATCTGACTGTATCTGATTATATCTGACTGTATCTGATTATATCTGATTAGACCTGATTATATCTGACTGTATCTGATTATATCTGATTATATCTGACTGTATCTGATTATATCTGACTGTATCTGATTATATCTGATTATATCTGACTGTATCTGAATATATCTGACTGTATCTGATTATATCTGATTATATCTGACTGTATCTGAATATATCTGACTGTATCTGATTATATCTGATTATATCTGACTGTATCTGAATATATCTGACTGTATCTGATTATATATGACTATATCTGACTGATGTTTAATGAAAGCTGTTATCTTGTAAAACATATGAAGTGTTCAGTCAGACAGTGCATTGAGTCTCTGCTGCTGTGGTGACAGGTCAGACCGATGTGATTCTGATTTACAGATGAATTCATGAGGACAAATTTCAGATAAGCAGTGAAACATTTTAATAAATTATAGCTGCTGTGCAGCAATGGGTCGGGTCCGGGCATTTTTAGGCAATTCTGAGCAACAAGCAGAAGAACTGGAAGACATTTAGCAACACAATCTGCCTTTTGCATCAGCTGAGGCTTTAACTCACAACCTCTGAGACTAAGAATCAATTTTTATCTCACTGAGCTAATTAGTCAGTGCAAGTTCATGTGTAGCTTCACAAACTGACTAAGCCAGACGTGCAGGTTTAGCAGCCGTCCATGCATGGAAAAGCAGATTTGAAACCACTGTAAAAAATTCAGTTATTAAGACAAAAATCTGAAAATACACATATTGCATCTAGACAGCATGGAGATGTTGGTAATTTCTTGGAACAATGATTGATTTGCTCCATAAGTGAAAAACTGATGTTTAACTAGTTGAGCTATGTGCAAAGTGAGAAGCCTCAGATGGTTTCACACTGAAGTATTGACACTGGATCTTTGTGCAAAGTTTGGTTTATTTTCAAGCATGAGAAGGCAGATTTTCTTGCAGAAAAAAAGACTTGAAGATGCTGCACAGTAATCAGTCATGCTCAGGCAATTTTAAGTAATAAGTTGGAGCACAAGAAGATGTTTACATTACAATGTGGTTTCTGCACCAGTTGAGGCTCAAATCCAAAACCTCTGGAACCTAAGACCGTCATCTACCACTCTGAGCTAAATGGCAAGTAGCAACTGAACAGTGGCTTCACAAATTGAGTAAGCCATTCACTGTTGTGTAGGAAAGCAGCCATACGTGCATGGAAAGGCAGATTTCAAACCACTGCAAAAAATTCAGTTATTAAGACAAAAATCTGAAAATACACATATTGCATCTAGACAGCATGGAAATGTTGGTAATTTGTTTGTAACAATGATTGATTCGCTCCATAAGTGAAAAACTGATGTTTAAAATTGCCATTTTTACATTGACTCCAATTGTTCACATTAGAGCAAAATTCAAAATGCTGTAAAAAAATCAGTTTTTGAGATAAAATTCTGAAATTTGCCACACATCATCTACCATGACTCTAGAATTTTGTCATTTTTTCATTTATTTAGCAAGAATTTGCATGTATATGTTTACAGTACAGTTTACAGTCAAACATTTTGATGCACTGTAGGCTCAATTTTTGATAAATCAAAAATCTGAGAAACGTAGTTTGTGTAGGACAGTCTGAAGATGCTCTGTAGCAAGTTTGGTGTCAAGTGAGCAAAAATTGTGGGAGGAGATAGGTTGAAGAAGTTTTACAGTTTTTGAAAAAAAACACAGTAATGAACTTCATAATTTTTAATAGGTTTAAATGTACAAAAGTTTCTTCAGTATTGGGGCTACAGTTTGATGAAAGTTGTGAAGTTGTAGCATGTATAATTGATTTGTTATGAATTTTCAAAGTTTTGAACTTTAGACGCTTGCTGTAGCACCACCACCAGGGGCCTGTCTCACAAAGCAGGATTAATGTCTCAGCGAGGTAACTTCAGGGTTAACTCTGGGTTTTCGGTCTCATGAAGCCGGTTCAGTTCTTATTGGGGCAGATCACCATGGTAACTTACTCTGAACGGCTATCCTGCTCCGGAGCAGGGTAAGTTCAGGGTTGAATCTGATCCTATAAAAAGCACCACCCACTGGACAATCAGCTGTTGATGGCTGACAGAAATGCAGCCCAGTCATGACGGGAAGTTTAATTCATTTGATTGATTTTGATTTGAAAGTTTATTTTGAACATTAAAAAAGAAAAGAAAGCAACAACAACAGACAATGAAAAGATTGTTCAAAAAGGAGTGGAAAGAAGTGGAACTTTCATCCCACCCCTTCATAAGAAAGAAACTGATCATTTGCGGACACTTAATAGCACCATTAATTAGTGCCAACATTTAGTTTAGTTGGAGGAAATGATCCCTGTTAAAGATAATGGGCCTAACTTACAGCTTTGCTGCTGGAAATGTGGAAAGTAGCCTATCATGTCTACACTTCATGGTGTTTGAGGGATTTTCCTTTTTGTTTTTTAAAGAGGGACACTAGGTATGTTTCTGTGCAGCTGTTAATTTCTAACACAGCTCAATATCAGGATGATTTTATTCAGACTATCAGTTTGGTGTTGATATGATTTAATTGTGGCGTCAGCTTTAAGCTTTATTGTAGCATATATAACGTTATGACAAAGAAGACCAGTTTATCAGACGCAATGATGTTAGACGATAATTGTAATACACGCAGTTCATCTGCGCAGCATTGATTTCATGGGATTCAAGGGTGTGATCAGTGTCAGATGTACAGGTACAGGTACTGTAGCTACTTGAACCAGTGATGAGTCATTTAACCTACACATCATTTTATTTGCTGCCTTGTTTTGTCTTGATTTTTCCCTCTCTCCTCCTCTATTTCTTCTTTCCTTTCTTCTGTATGTAAGGTTTTGTGTGTCGCACAATAAAAAAATAAATAAAAAGTCTCCGCCCCCTGCAGCAGCCACCTGAGCTCGTGCACAGACAGTTCGTCTCAGCGTGTTCACATGAGGAGGCTTTTGTTCTGAAAATCCCGTACAGGAAGCAGCTCCGCAACGTGACAGACCGGAAGTCCACGTCAGTGCTCAGACCAGCTCAGACAGTGAACCGGGACCGGAGCCTCTTCTCTCTGGAGCCGACCAAATGGCGGACGAGGCCACGCGCAGAGCCGTGTCACAGATCCCGCTGCTGAAGACGCACGCGGGGCCGCGGGACCGCGCGCTGTGGCCGCAGCGGCTGAAGGAGGAGTACCAGGCTCTGATCCAGTTCGTGGAGCAGAACAAGGCGGCGGACAACGACTGGTTCCGCCTCGAGAGCAACGCGGACGGCACGCGCTGGACCGGTACGTGTTGGTTCATCCACGAGCTACTGCGCTACGAGTTCCGGCTGGAGTTCGACATTCCGGTGACGTATCCGGACACCGCGCCCGAGGTGGCGGTACCGGAGCTGGACGGCAAGACCGCCAAGATGTACCGCGGCGGGAAGATCTGCTTGACCGAACACTTCGCGCCGCTGTGGGCGCGCAACGCGCCGCGCTTCGGCCTGGCGCACCTGATGGCGCTGGGACTCGGACCTTGGCTGGCCGTGGAGATACCGGACCTGATCAGCAAGGGACACGTGGTCCACAAGGAGGGGCAGCGCGAGGCGGCGGCGGAGTGACGTCTTAGGACGAACCCGGACATTGACTGAAAACTGTTTGATACAGGGTGACGTCACGTTCACGTAAAATGATAAATAAATGAATGAGGTTTGGTTGAGAGGTCACAAATACATCTGACTGCAGAGATGATTAACACCAACAACAACAACACAGTGTTTGTCTCAGTCTGTTTTACAGTTAGAATGATAAATAAATGACTGAGATTTGGTTGAGAGGTCATTGACTAAATATGGTTCACAATAAATCAAGTGTTTAACTAACTTTAATCTGATGAATTAATGAAGGAGGTGATGGTGTGACAGGTGATGATGTGACAGGTGATGGTCAATCAATCAATCAATCAATCAATTTTATTTATAAAGCCCAATATCACAAATCACAATTTGCCTCACAGGGCTTTACAGCATACGACATCCCTCTGTCCTTTGACCCTCACAGCTGATCAGGAAAAACTCCCCAAAAAAACCCTTTAACGGGGAAAAAACCAGTAGAAACCTCAGGAAGAGCAACTGAGGAGGGATCCCTCTTCCAGGACGGACAGACGTGCAATAGATGTCGTACAGAACAGATCAGCATAATAAATTAACAGTAATCCACATGACACAATGAGACAGACAGACAGACAGAGACAGAGAGAGAGAGAGAGAGAGAGAGAGAGAGAGAGAGAGAGAGAGAGAGAGAGAGAGAGAGATGCAGGTAATGACAGTAGCTTACAACAACATTAATGAAAGTAAAAATATTATAGTTATAGTTCTGGCTACTGTGATACAATATGTTGAAAGTATGTATTAATATCTGGCAGTATACATGTGTGAAAATAGTCATATGTGTAAAATAACAGTAGAAGTATGACTAATGACTGATGATGGCAGCAGCAGCAGCAGGAGGCATCTGGCAGGACCACGGCAGCAGCACAACCACACACGTCACGCTGTCCAGGCACCGCTGTGATATGAGTTAATCTGAGAGACAGTGGAGCACAAAGGCTCCGGAGAAGAAGCCGAGTTAGTGACATCCAGAATGGCCGAGTTAGCAAGATGCAGTTATAGAATACGAGAGAGAGACAGAGAGACAGAGAGAGGGTGCCCGGTGTATTATAGGGGGGTCCTCCGGCAGACTAGGCCTAAGTCAGCCTAACGAGGGGCTGGTACAGGGCAAGCCTGAGCCAGCCCTAACTATAAGCTTTATCAAAGAGGAAAGTCTTAAGTCTAGTCTTAAATGTGGAGACGGTGTCTGCCTCCCGGACCGTAACAGGAAGATGATTCCACAGGAGAGGAGCCTGATAGCTGAAGGCTCTGGCTCCTGATCTACTTTTGGAGACTTTAGGGACCACGAGTAACCCTGCGTTCTCAGAGCGCAGTGTTCTGGTGGGATAATATGGCACTATGAGCTCTCTAAGATATGACGGAGCTTGACCATTTAGAGCTTTATAAGTTAACAGTAGGATTTTAAATTCAATTCTGGATTTTACAGGGAGCCAGTGCAGAGAAGCTAAAACAGGAGAAATATGATCTCGTTTCTTAGTTCCTGTTAGTACACGTGCTGCTGCATTCTGAATTAGCTGAAGAGTTTTTAAGGACTTACTAGAGCTACCTGATAATGGAGAGTTACAGTAATCCAGCCTTGAGGTAACAAAAGCGTGGACCAATTTTTCTGCATCTTTTCGGGTCAGGATAGGCCTAATTTTCACAATATTACGCAGATGAAAAAATACAGTCCGTGAGGTTTGTTTTAAATGAGATTTAAAAGACAAATCTTGATCAAATATTACTCCGAGGTTTCTTACGGTAGTGCTAGAGGCCAGAGCAATGCCATCTAGAGAAACTATGTCATCAGATAAAGAGTCTCTGAGTTGTTTGGGGCCAAGAACAATAACTTCAGTGATGGTGTGTGACAAGTGATGATGTGACAACTTATGTGACAGGTGATGATGTGACAACTTATGTGACAGCTGATGGTGTGACAGGTGATGATGTGACAACTTGTGTGACAGGTGATGCTGTGACAGGTGATGATGTGACTTGATAGTGTGACAAGTGATGGTGTGACAGGTGATGCTGTGACAGGTGATGTGTGACAGGTGATAATGTGACAAGTTATGTGACAGGTGATGGTGTGACAGGTGATGATGTGACATCTGATGATGTGACATCTGATGATGTGACAGGTGATGGTGTGACATCTGATAATGTGACATCTGATGATGTGACAGGTGATGGTGTGACATCTGATGGTGTGACAGGTGATGGTGTGACATCTGATGGTGTGACATCTGATGGTGTGACAGGTGATGGTGTGACATCTGATGGTGTGACAGGTGATGGTGTGACATCTGATGGTGTGACATCTGATGATGTGACAGGTGATGGTGTGACATCTGATGGTGTGACATCTGATGGTGTGACAGGTGATGGTGTGACATCTGATGGTGTGACGTGATGATGTGACATATGATGGTGTGACAGGTGATGGTGTGACATCTGATGGTGTGACATCTGATGATGTGACATCTGATGATGTGACAGGTGATGGTGTGACATCTGATGGTGTGACGTGATGATGTGACATATGATGGTGTGACAGGTGATGGTGTGACATCTGATGGTGTGACATCTGATGATGTGACATCTGATGATGTCACAGGTGATGGTGTGACATCTGATGGTGTGACGTGATGATGTGACATATGATGGTGTGACGTGATGGTTTGACAAGTGATGATGTGACATGTGATGGTGAGAATTCTGATGGTGTGACATCTGATAATGTGACAGGTGATGGTGTGACATCTGATGATGTGACATCTGATGATGTGACAGGTGATGGTGTGACATCTGATAATGTTGCATGTGATGGTGTGACAGGTGGTGTGACATGTGATGGTATGACAGGTGATGGTGTGACATCTGATAATGTTGCATGTGATGGTGTGACAGATTATGGATTGACAGGTGGTGTGACATGTGATGGTATGACATCTGATGATGTGGCAGGTGATGGTGTGACATCTGATGATGTGACATCTGATGATGTGACAGGTGATGGTGTGACATCTGATAATGTTGCATGTGATGGTGTGACAGGTGATGGTGTGACATCTGATAATGTTGCATGTGATGGTGTGACAGATTATGGATTGACAGGTGGTGTGACATGTGATGGTATGACATCTGATAATGTGACAGGTGATGGTGTGACATCTGATGATGTGACATCTGATGATGTGACAGGTGATGGTGTGACATCTGATAATGTGACATGTGATGGTGTGACAGGTGATGGTGTGACATCTGATAATGTTGCATGTGATGGTGTGACAGGTGATGTGTGACGTTATGGTGTGACATCTGATGTGACATCTGATGGTGTGACATCTGATGATGTGACATCTGATAATGTGACAGGTGATGGTGTGACATCTGATGGTGTGACATCTGATGATGTGACATCTGATGATGTGACATCTGATAATGTGACAGGTGATGGTGTGACATCTGATAATGTGACATCTGATGATGTGACAGGTGATGGTGTGACATCTGATGGTGTGACATCTGATGATGTGACATCTGATAATGTGACAGGTGATGGTGTGACATCTGATGATGTGACATCTGATGATGTGACATCTGATAATGTGACAGGTGATGGTGTGACATCTGATAATGTGACATCTGATGGTGTGACAGGTGATGGTGTGACATCTGATGATGTGACAGGTGATGGTGTGACATCTGATAATGTGACATCTGATGATGTGACAGGTGATGGTGTGACATCTGATGGTGTGACATCTGATGATGTGACATCTGATGATGTGACAGGTGATGGTGTGACATCTGATAATGTGACAGGTGATGGTGTGACATCTGATGATGTGACAGGTGATGGTGTGACATCTGATAATGTGACAGGTGATGGTGTGACATCTGATGATGTGACATCTGATAATGTGACAGGTGATGGTGTGACATCTGATGATGTGACATCTGATGATGTGACAGGTGATGGTGTGACATCTGATGGTGTGACATCTGATAATGTGACAGGTGATGGTGTGACATCTGATGATGTGACATCTGATGATGTGACATCTGATAATGTGACAGGTGATGGTGTGACATCTGATAATGTGACAGGTGATGGTGTGACATCTGATGATGTGACATCTGATAATGTGACAGGTGATGGTGTGACATCTGATGATGTGACATCTGATAATGTGACAGGTGATGGTGTGACATCTGATGATGTGACATCTGATGATGTGACATCTGATAATGTGACAGGTGATGGTGTGACATCTGATAATGTGACAGGTGATGGTGTGACATCTGATGATGTGACATTTGATAATGTGACAGGTGATGGTGTGACATCTGATGATGTGACATCTGATAATGTGACAGGTGATGGTGTGACATCTGATGATGTGACATCTGATGATGTGACATCTGATAATGTGACAGGTGATGGTGTGACAGGTGATGGTGTGACATCTGATGGTGTGACAGGTGATGGTATGACATCTGATGGTGTGACATCTGATGATATGACAGGTGATGGTGTGACATCTGATAATGTGACATCTGATGATGTGACAGGTGATGGTGTGACATCTGATGGTGTGACAGGTGATGGTGTGACATCTGATGATGTGACAGGTGATGGTGTGACATCTGATGGTGTGACATCTGATGGTGTGACAGGTGATGGTGTGACATCTGATGGTGTGACATCTGATGGTGTGACAGGTGATGGTGTGATATCTGATGGTGTGACAGGTGATGGTGTGACAGGTGATGGTGTGACATCTGATGATGTGACAGGTGATGGTGTGACATCTGATGGTGTGACATCTGATGGTGTGACAGGTGATGGTGTGACATCTGATGGTGTGACATCTGATGATGTGACATCTGATGGTGTGACATCTGATGGTGTGACAGGTGATGGTGTGACATCTGATGATGTGACATCTGATGATGTGACAGGTGATGGTGTGACATCTGATGGTGTGACAGGTGATGGTGTGACATCTGATGGTGTGACAGGTGATGGTGTGACATCTGATGGTGTGACATCTGATGGTGTGACAGGTGATGGTGTGACATCTGATGGTGTGACATCTGATGATGTGACAGGTGATGGTGTGACATCTGATGGTGTGACAGGTGATGGTGTGACATCTGATGGTGTGACAGGTGATGGTGTGACATCTGATGATGTGACATCTGATGGTGTGACAGGTGATGGTGTGACATCTGATGGTGTGACATCTGATGATGTGACATCTGATGATGTTACAGGTGATGGTGTGACATCTGATGGTGTGACATCTGATGGTGTGACATCTGATGATGTGACAGGTGATGGTGTGAAATCTGATGGTGTGACATCTGATGGTGTGACAGGTGATGGTGTGACATCTGATGGTGTGACAGGTGATGGTGTGACATCTGATGGTGTGACATCTGATGATGTGACATCTGATGATGTGACAGGTGATGGTGTGACATCTGATGGTGTGACATCTGATGGTGTGACAGGTGATGGTGTGACATCTGATGGTGTGACAGGTGATGGTGTGACATCTGATGATGTGACATCTGATGGTGTGACAGGTGATGGTGTGACATCTGATGGTGTGACATCTGATGATGTGACAGGTGATGGTGTGACATCTGATGGTGTGACATCTGATGGTGTGACATCTGATGATGTGACAGGTGATGGTGTGACATCTGATGGTGTGACATCTGACGGTGTGACAGGTGATGGTGTGACATCTGATGGTGTGACATCTGATGATGTGACATCTGATGATGTGACAGGTGATAGTGTGACATCTGATAATGTGACAGGTGATGGTGTGACATCTGATGGTGTGACATCTGATGATGTGACATCTGATAATGTGACAGGTGATGGTGTGACATCTGATGATGTGACATCTGATAATGTGACATCTGATGGTGTGACATCTGATGATGTGACATCTGATGATGTGACATCTGATGGTGTGACATCTGATGATGTGACATCTGATGATGTGACATCTGATGATGTGACAGGTGATGGTGTGACATCTGATGATGTGACATCTGATGATGTGACATCTGATGATGTGACATCTGATGGTGTGACATTTGATGATGTGACATCTGATGGTGTGACATCTGATGATGTGACATCTGATGATGTGACATCTGATGGTGTGACATTTGATGATGTGACAGGTGATGGTGTGACATCTGATGGTGTGACAGGTGATGGTGTGACATCTGATGATGTGACAGGTGATGGTGTGACATCTGATGGTGTGACATCTGATGATGTGACAGGTGATGGTGTGACATCTGATGGTGTGACAGGTGATGGTGTGACATCTGATGATGTGACAGGTGATGGTGTGACATCTGATGGTGTGACATCTGATGGTGTGACAGGTGATGATGTGACATCTGATGGTGTGACATCTGATGATGTGACATCTGATGGTGTGACAGGTGATGGTGTGACGTTATGGTGTGACATCTGATGTGACATCTGATGGTGTGACATCTGATGATGTGACATCTGATAATGTGACAGGTGATGGTGTGACATCTGATGGTGTGACATCTGATGATGTGACATCTGATGATGTGACATCTGATAATGTGACAGGTGATGGTGTGACATCTGATGGTGTGACATCTGATGATGTGACATCTGATGGTGTGACATCTGATAATGTGACATCTGATGATGTGACAGGTGATGGTGTGACATCTGATGGTGTGACATCTGATGATGTGACATCTGATAATGTGACAGGTGATGGTGTGACATCTGATGATGTGACATCTGATGATGTGACATCTGATAATGTGACAGGTGATGGTGTGACATCTGATAATGTGACATCTGATGATGTGACATCTGATGATGTGACATCTGATAATGTGACAGGTGATGGTGTGACATCTGATGGTGTGACATCTGATGATGTGACATCTGATGATGTGACATCTGATAATGTGACAGGTGATGGTGTGACATCTGATAATGTGACATCTGATGATGTGACAGGTGATGGTGTGACATCTGATGGTGTGACATCTGATGATGTGACATCTGATGATGTGACAGGTGATGGTGTGACATCTGATGATGTGACATCTGATGATGTGACATCTGATAATGTGACAGGTGATGGTGTGACATCTGATGATGTGACATCTGATGATGTGACATCTGATAATGTGACAGGTGATGGTGTGACATCTGATGATGTGACATCTGATGGTGTGACATCTGATGATGTGACAGGTGATGGTGTGACATCTGATGGTGTGACATCTGATGATGTGACAGGTGATGGTGTGACATCTGATAATGTGACATCTGATGGTGTGACAGGTGATGGTGTGACATCTGATGGTGTGACATCTGATGATGTGACAGGTGATGGTGTGACATCTGATAATGTGACATATGATGGTGTGACAGGTGATGGTGTGACATCTGATGATGTGACAGGTGATGGTGTGACATCTGATGGTGTGACATCTGATGGTGTGACATCTGATGATGTGACAGGTGATGGTGTGACATCTGATAATGTGACATCTGATGGTGTGACATCTGATAATGTGACATCTGATGGTGTGACAGGTGATGGTGTGACATCTGATGATGTGACAGGTGATGGTGTGACATCTGATAATGTGACATCTGATAATGTGACAGGTGATGGTGTGACAGGTGATGGTGTGACATCTGATGATGTGACATGTGATGGTGAGACATGATGGTGTGACATGTGATGGTGTGACATCTGATGGTGTGACATCTGATAATGTGACAGGTTAGGGTGTGACATCTGATGTGACATCTGATAATGTGGCAGGTGATGGTGAGACATCTGATGGTGTGACATCTGATGATGTGACATGTGATGGTGAGACATATGATGGTGTGACATGTGATGGTGTGACATCTGATGGTGTGACATCTGATAATGTGACAGGTTAGGGTGTGACATCTGATGTGACATCTGATAATGTGGCAGGTGATGGTGTGACATCTGATAATGTGACAGGTGATGGTGTGACATCTGATGATGTGACATCTGATGATGTGACATCTGATAATGTGACAGGTGATGGTGTGACATCTGATGATGTGACATCTGATGATGTGACAGGTGATGGTGTGACATCTGATGGTGTGACATCTGATAATGTGACAGGTGATGGTGTGACATCTGATGATGTGACATCTGATGATGTGACATCTGATAATGTGACAGGTGATGGTGTGACATCTGATAATGTGACAGGTGATGGTGTGACATCTGATGATGTGACATCTGATAATGTGACAGGTGATGGTGTGACATCTGATGGTGTGACATCTGATAATGTGACAGGTGATGGTGTGACATCTGATGATGTGACATCTGATAATGTGACAGGTGATGGTGTGACATCTGATGGTGTGACATCTGATAATGTGACAGGTGATGGTGTGACATCTGATGATGTGACATCTGATGATGTGACATCTGATAATGTGACAGGTGATGGTGTGACATCTGATAATGTGACAGGTGATGGTGTGACATCTGATGATGTGACATTTGATAATGTGACAGGTGATGGTGTGACATCTGATGATGTGACATCTGATAATGTGACATCTGATAATGTGACAGGTGATGGTGTGACATCTGATGATGTGACATCTGATGATGTGACATCTGATAATGTGACAGGTGATGGTGTGACAGGTGATGGTGTGACATCTGATGGTGTGACAGGTGATGGTATGACATCTGATGGTGTGACATCTGATGATATGACAGGTGATGGTGTGACATCTGATAATGTGACATCTGATGATGTGACAGGTGATGGTGTGACATCTGATGGTGTGACAGGTGATGGTGTGACATCTGATGATGTGACAGGTGATGGTGTGACATCTGATGGTGTGACATCTGATGGTGTGACAGGTGATGGTGTGACATCTGATGGTGTGACATCTGATGGTGTGACAGGTGATGGTGTGATATCTGATGGTGTGACAGGTGATGGTGTGACAGGTGATGGTGTGACATCTGATGATGTGACAGGTGATGGTGTGACATCTGATGGTGTGACATCTGATGGTGTGACAGGTGATGGTGTGACATCTGATGGTGTGACATCTGATGATGTGACATCTGATGGTGTGACATCTGATGGTGTGACAGGTGATGGTGTGACATCTGATGATGTGACATCTGATGATGTGACAGGTGATGGTGTGACATCTGATGGTGTGACAGGTGATGGTGTGACATCTGATGGTGTGACAGGTGATGGTGTGACATCTGATGGTGTGACATCTGATGGTGTGACAGGTGATGGTGTGACATCTGATGGTGTGACATCTGATGATGTGACAGGTGATGGTGTGACATCTGATGGTGTGACAGGTGATGGTGTGACATCTGATGGTGTGACAGGTGATGGTGTGACATCTGATGATGTGACATCTGATGGTGTGACAGGTGATGGTGTGACATCTGATGGTGTGACATCTGATGATGTGACATCTGATGATGTTACAGGTGATGGTGTGACATCTGATGGTGTGACATCTGATGGTGTGACATCTGATGATGTGACAGGTGATGGTGTGAAATCTGATGGTGTGACATCTGATGGTGTGACAGGTGATGGTGTGACATCTGATGGTGTGACAGGTGATGGTGTGACATCTGATGGTGTGACATCTGATGATGTGACATCTGATGATGTGACAGGTGATGGTGTGACATCTGATGGTGTGACATCTGATGGTGTGACAGGTGATGGTGTGACATCTGATGGTGTGACAGGTGATGGTGTGACATCTGATGATGTGACATCTGATGGTGTGACAGGTTATGGTGTGACATCTGATGGTGTGACATCTGATGATGTGACAGGTGATGGTGTGACATCTGATGGTGTGACATCTGACGGTGTGACAGGTGATGGTGTGACATCTGATGGTGTGACATCTGATGATGTGACATCTGATGATGTGACAGGTGATAGTGTGACATCTGATAATGTGACAGGTGATGGTGTGACATCTGATGGTGTGACATCTGATGATGTGACATCTGATAATGTGACAGGTGATGGTGTGACATCTGATGATGTGACATCTGATAATGTGACATCTGATGGTGTGACATCTGATGATGTGACATCTGATGATGTGACATCTGATGGTGTGACATCTGATGATGTGACATCTGATGATGTGACATCTGATGATGTGACAGGTGATGGTGTGACATCTGATGATGTGACATCTGATGATGTGACATCTGATGATGTGACATCTGATGGTGTGACATTTGATGATGTGACATCTGATGGTGTGACATCTGATGATGTGACATCTGATGATGTGACATCTGATGATGTGACATCTGATGATGTGACATCTGATGGTGTGACATTTGATGATGTGACAGGTGATGGTGTGACATCTGATGGTGTGACAGGTGATGGTGTGACATCTGATGATGTGACAGGTGATGGTGTGACATCTGATGGTGTGACATCTGATGATGTGACAGGTGATGGTGTGACATCTGATGGTGTGACAGGTGATGGTGTGACATCTGATGATGTGACAGGTGATGGTGTGACATCTGATGGTGTGACATCTGATGGTGTGACAGGTGATGATGTGACATCTGATGGTGTGACATCTGATGATGTGACATCTGATGGTGTGACAGGTGATGGTGTGACGTTATGGTGTGACATCTGATGTGACATCTGATGGTGTGACATCTGATGATGTGACATCTGATAATGTGACAGGTGATGGTGTGACATCTGATGGTGTGACATCTGATGATGTGACATCTGATGATGTGACATCTGATAATGTGACAGGTGATGGTGTGACATCTGATAATGTGACATCTGATGATGTGACAGGTGATGGTGTGACATCTGATGGTGTGACATCTGATGATGTGACATCTGATAATGTGACAGGTGATGGTGTGACATCTGATGATGTGACATCTGATGATGTGACATCTGATAATGTGACAGGTGATGGTGTGACATCTGATAATGTGACATCTGATGATGTGACATCTGATGATGTGACATCTGATAATGTGACAGGTGATGGTGTGACATCTGATGGTGTGACATCTGATGATGTGACATCTGATAATGTGACAGGTGATGGTGTGACATCTGATAATGTGACATCTGATGATGTGACAGGTGATGGTGTGACATCTGATGGTGTGACATCTGATGATGTGACATCTGATGATGTGACAGGTGATGGTGTGACATCTGATGATGTGACATCTGATGATGTGACATCTGATAATGTGACAGGTGATGGTGTGACATCTGATGATGTGACATCTGATGATGTGACATCTGATAATGTGACAGGTGATGGTGTGACATCTGATGATGTGACATCTGATGGTGTGACATCTGATGATGTGACAGGTGATGGTGTGACATCTGATGGTGTGACATCTGATGATGTGACAGGTGATGGTGTGACATCTGATAATGTGACATCTGATGGTGTGACAGGTGATGGTGTGACATCTGATGGTGTGACATCTGATGATGTGACAGGTGATGGTGTGACATCTGATAATGTGACATATGATGGTGTGACAGGTGATGGTGTGACATCTGATGATGTGACAGGTGATGGTGTGACATCTGATAATGTGACATCTGATGGTGTGACATCTGATGGTGTGACATCTGATGGTGTGACATCTGATGATGTGACAGGTGATGGTGTGACATCTGATAATGTGACATCTGATGGTGTGACATCTGATAATGTGACATCTGATGGTGTGACAGGTGATGGTGTGACATCTGATGATGTGACAGGTGATGGTGTGACATCTGATAATGTGACATCTGATAATGTGACAGGTGATGGTGTGACAGGTGATGGTGTGACATCTGATGATGTGACATGTGATGGTGAGACATGATGGTGTGACATGTGATGGTGTGACATCTGATGGTGTGACATCTGATAATGTGACAGGTTAGGGTGTGACATCTGATGTGACATCTGATAATGTGGCAGGTGATGGTGAGACATCTGATGGTGTGACATCTGATGATGTGACATGTGATGGTGAGACATATGATGGTGTGACATGTGATGGTGTGACATCTGATGGTGTGACATCTGATAATGTGACAGGTTAGGGTGTGACATCTGATGTGACATCTGATAATGTGGCAGGTGATGGTGTGACATCTGATAATGTGACAGGTGATGGTGTGACATCTGATGTGACATCTGATAATGTGGCAGGTGATGGTGTGACATCTGATGATGTGACATCTGATGATGTGACATCTGATGATGTGACAGGTGATGGTGTGACATCTGATAATGTTGCATGTGATGGTGTGACAGGTGGTGTGACATGTGATGGTATGACAGGTGATGGTGTGACATCTGATAATGTTGCATGTGATGGTGTGACAGATTATGGATTGACAGGTGGTGTGACGTGATGGTATGACAGGTGATGGTGTGACATCTGATAATGTTGCATGTGATGGTGTGACAGATTATGGATTGACAGGTGGTGTGACATCTGATGATGTGACAGGTGATGTGTGACGTGATGGTGTGACATCTGATGGTGTGACATCTGATGATGTGACAGGTGATGGTGTGACATCTGATAATGTGACAGGTGATGGTGTGACATCTGATGGTGTGACATCTGATGATGTGACATCTGATGATGTGACAGGTGATGGTGTGACATCTGATGATGTGACATCTGATAATGTGACAGGTGATGGTGTGACATCTGATGATGTGTCATCTGATGATGTGACATCTGATAATGTGACAGGTGATGGTGTGACATCTGATAATGTGACATCTGATGGTGTGACAGGTGATGGTGTGACATCTGATGATGTGACAGGCGATGGTGTGACATCTGATGGTGTGACAGGTGATGATGTGACATCTGATAATGTGACAGGTGATGGTGTGACATCTGATAATGTGACATCTGATGGTGTGACAGGTGATGGTGTGACATCTGATGATGTGACAGGTGATGGTGTGACATCTGATGATGTGACAGGTGATGGTGTGACATCTGATGGTGTGACAGGTGATGATGTGACATCTGATAATGTGACATCTGATGGTGTGACAGGTGATGGTGTGACATCTGATAATGTGACATCTGATGGTGTGACAGGTGATGGTGTGACATCTGATGATGTGACAGGTGATGGTGTGACATCTGATGATGTGACAGGTGATGGTGTGACATCTGATGGTGTGACAGGTGATGATGTGACATCTGATAATGTGACAGGTGATGGTGTGACATCTGATAATGTGACATCTGATGGTGTGACAGGTGATGGTGTGACATCTGATGATGTGACAGGTGATGGTGTGACATCTGATGATGTGACAGGTGATGGTGTGACATCTGATGATGTGACAGGTGATGGTGTGACATCTGATGATGTGACAGGTGATGGTGTGACATCTGATGATGTGACAGGTGATGATGTGACATCTGATAATGTGACAGGTGATGGTGTGACATCTGATAATGTGACATCTGATGGTGTGACAGGTGATGGTGTGACATCTGATGATGTGACAGGTGATGGTGTGACATCTGATGATGTGACAGGTGATGGTGTGACATCTGATGGTGTGACAGGTGATGGTGTGACATCTGATGATGTGACAGGTGATGGTGTGACATCTGATAATGTGACATCTGATGGTGTGACAGGTGATGGTGTGACATCTGATGATGTGACAGGTGATGGTGTGACATCTGATAATGTGACATCTGATGATGTGACAGGTGATGGTGTGACATCTGATGGTGTGACATCTGATGATGTGACATCTGATGATGTGACAGGTGATGGTGTGACATCTGATAATGTGACAGGTGATGGTGTGACATCTGATGATGTGACAGGTGATGGTGTGACATCTGATAATGTGACAGGTGATGGTGTGACATCTGATGATGTGACATCTGATAATGTGACAGGTGATGGTGTGACATCTGATGATGTGACATCTGATGATGTGACAGGTGATGGTGTGACATCTGATGGTGTGACATCTGATAATGTGACAGGTGATGGTGTGACATCTGATGATGTGACATCTGATGATGTGACATCTGATAATGTGACAGGTGATGGTGTGACATCTGATAATGTGACAGGTGATGGTGTGACATCTGATGATGTGACATCTGATAATGTGACAGGTGATGGTGTGACATCTGATGATGTGACATCTGATAATGTGACAGGTGATGGTGTGACATCTGATGGTGTGACATCTGATAATGTGACAGGTGATGGTGTGACATCTGATGATGTGACATCTGATGATGTGACATCTGATAATGTGACAGGTGATGGTGTGACATCTGATAATGTGACAGGTGATGGTGTGACATCTGATGATGTGACATCTGATAATGTGACAGGTGATGGTGTGACATCTGATGATGTGACATCTGATGATGTGACATCTGATAATGTGACAGGTGATGGTGTGACATCTGATGATGTGACATCTGATGATGTGACAGGTGATGGTGTGACATCTGATGGTGTGACAGGTGATGGTGTGACATCTGATGGTGTGACATCTGATGATGTGACAGGTGATGGTGTGACATCTGATAATGTGACATCTGATGATGTGACAGGTGATGGTGTGACATCTGATGGTGTGACAGGTGATGGTGTGACATCTGATGATGTGACAGGTGATGGTGTGACATCTGATGGTGTGACATCTGATGGTGTGACAGGTGATGGTGTGACATCTGATGGTGTGACATCTGATGGTGTGACAGGTGATGGTGTGATATCTGATGGTGTGACAGGTGATGGTGTGACAGGTGATGGTGTGACATCTGATGATGTGACAGGTGATGGTGTGACATCTGATGGTGTGACATCTGATGGTGTGACAGGTGATGGTGTGACATCTGATGGTGTGACATCTGATGGTGTGACAGGTGATGGTGTGACATCTGATGATGTGACATCTGATGATGTGACAGGTGATGGTGTGACATCTGATGGTGTGACAGGTGATGGTGTGACATCTGATGGTGTGACAGGTGATGGTGTGACATCTGATGGTGTGACATCTGATGGTGTGACAGGTGATGGTGTGACATCTGATGGTGTGACATCTGATGATGTGACAGGTGATGGTGTGACATCTGATGGTGTGACAGGTGATGGTGTGACATCTGATGGTGTGACAGGTGATGGTGTGACATCTGATGATGTGACATCTGATGGTGTGACATCTGATGGTGTGACATCTGATGATGTGACATCTGATGATGTGACAGGTGATGGTGTGACATCTGATGGTGTGACAGGTGATGGTGTGACATCTGATGGTGTGACATCTGATGGTGTGACAGGTGATGGTGTGACATCTGATGGTGTGACAGGTGATGGTGTGACATCTGATGGTGTGACATTTGATGGTGTGACAGGTGATGGTGTGACATCTGATGATGTGACATCTGATGATATGACAGGTGATGTTGTGACAGGTGATGGTGTGACAGGTGATGGTGTGACATATGATGGTGTGACATATGATGGTGTGATGTGATGATGTGACGTGATGGTGTGACATGTGATGTTGTGACGTGATGTTGTGATATGTGATGTTGTGACGTGATGGTGTGACGTGATGTTGTGACATGTGATGTTGTGACGTGATGGTGTGACGTGATGTTGTGACATGTGATGGTGTGATGTGATGATGTGACGTGATGGTGTGACAGGTGGTGTGACAGGTGATGGTGTGACATCTGATGATGTGACATCTGATGATGTGACATCTGATAATGTGGCAGGTGATGATGTGGCAGGTGATGATGTGACATCTGATGATGTGACATCTGATGATGTGACAGGTGATGGTGTGACATCTGATAATGTTGCATGTGATGGTGTGACAGGTGATGGTGTGACATCTGATAATGTTGCATGTGATGGTGTGACAGATTATGGATTGACAGGTGGTGTGACATGTGATGGTATGACAGGTGATGGTGTGACATCTGATAATGTTGCATGTGATGGTGTGACAGGTGATGTGTGACGTTATGGTGTGACATCTGATGATGTGACATCTGATGGTGTGACATCTGATGATGTGACATCTGATAATGTGACAGGTGATGGTGTGACATCTGATGGTGTGACATCTGATGATGTGACATCTGATGATGTGACATCTGATAATGTGACAGGTGATGGTGTGACATCTGATAATGTGACATCTGATGATGTGACAGGTGATGGTGTGACATCTGATGGTGTGACATCTGATGATGTGACATCTGATAATGTGACAGGTGATGGTGTGACATCTGATGATGTGACATCTGATGATGTGACATCTGATAATGTGACAGGTGATGGTGTGACATCTGATAATGTGACATCTGATGATGTGACATCTGATGATGTGACATCTGATAATGTGACAGGTGATGGTGTGACATCTGATGGTGTGACATCTGATGATGTGACATCTGATGATGTGACATCTGATAATGTGACAGGTGATGGTGTGACATCTGATAATGTGACATCTGATGATGTGACAGGTGATGGTGTGACATCTGATGGTGTGACATCTGATGATGTGACATCTGATGATGTGACAGGTGATGGTGTGACATCTGATGATGTGACATCTGATGATGTGACATCTGATAATGTGACATCTGATAATGTGACAGGTGATGGTGTGACATCTGATGATGTGACATCTGATGATGTGACATCTGATAATGTGACAGGTGATGGTGTGACATCTGATGATGTGACATCTGATGGTGTGACATCTGATGATGTGACAGGTGATGGTGTGACATCTGATGGTGTGACATCTGATGGTGTGACATCTGATGATGTGACAGGTGATGGTGTGACATCTGATGATGTGACATCTGATGATGTGACATCTGATGATGTGACATCTGATAATGTGACATCTGATAATGTGACAGGTGATGGTGTGACATCTGATAATGTGACATCTGATGATGTGACAGGTGATGGTGTGACATCTGATAATGTGACATCTGATGATGTGACAGGTGATGGTGTGACATCTGATGGTGTGACATCTGATGATGTGACATCTGATAATGTGACAGGTGATGGTGTGACATCTGATGATGTGACATCTGATGATGTGACATCTGATAATGTGACAGGTGATGGTGTGACATCTGATGGTGTGACATCTGATGATGTGACATCTGATAATGTGACAGGTGATGGTGTGACATCTGATGATGTGACATCTGATGATGTGACATCTGATAATGTGACAGGTGATGGTGTGACATCTGATGATGTGACATCTGATGATGTGACATCTGATAATGTGACAGGTGATGGTGTGACATCTGATGGTGTGACATCTGATGATGTGACATCTGATGATGTGACAGGTGATGGTGTGACATCTGATGGTGTGACATCTGATGATGTGACATCTGATGATGTGACAGGTGATGGTGTGACATCTGATGATGTGACATCTGATGATGTGACATCTGATAATGTGACAGGTGATGGTGTGACATCTGATGATGTGACATCTGATGATGTGACATCTGATAATGTGACATCTGATAATGTGACAGGTGATGGTGTGACATCTGATAATGTGACATCTGATGATGTGACAGGTGATGGTGTGACATCTGATAATGTGACATCTGATGATGTGACAGGTGATGGTGTGACATCTGATGATGTGACATCTGATGATGTGACATCTGATAATGTGACAGGTGATGGTGTGACATCTGATGGTGTGACATCTGATGATGTGACATCTGATAATGTGACAGGTGATGGTGTGACATCTGATGATGTGACATCTGATGATGTGACATCTGATAATGTGACATCTGATGGTGTGACATCTGATGATGTGACATCTGATAATGTGACAGGTGATGGTGTGACATCTGATGATGTGACATCTGATGATGTGACATCTGATAATGTGACAGGTGATGGTGTGACATCTGATGGTGTGACATCTGATGATGTGACATCTGATAATGTGACAGGTGATGGTGTGACATCTGATGGTGTGACATCTGATGATGTGACATCTGATAATGTGACAGGTGATGGTGTGACATCTGATGATGTGACATCTGATGATGTGACATCTGATAATGTGACAGGTGATGGTGTGACATCTGATGATGTGACATCTGATAATGTGACAGGTGATGGTGTGACATCTGATGATGTGACATCTGATGATGTGACATCTGATGATGTGACAGGTGATGGTGTGACATCTGATAATGTGACATCTGATGATGTGACAGGTGATGGTGTGACATCTGATGGTGTGACATCTGATGATGTGACATCTGATAATGTGACAGGTGATGGTGTGACATCTGATGATGTGACATCTGATGATGTGACATCTGATAATGTGACAGGTGATGGTGTGACATCTGATGGTGTGACATCTGATGATGTGACATCTGATGATGTGACATCTGATAATGTGACAGGTGATGGTGTGACATCTGATAATGTGACATCTGATGATGTGACAGGTGATGGTGTGACATCTGATGGTGTGACATCTGATGATGTGACATCTGATGATGTGACAGGTGATGGTGTGACATCTGATGATGTGACATCTGATGATGTGACATCTGATAATGTGACAGGTGATGGTGTGACATCTGATGATGTGACATCTGATGATGTGACATCTGATAATGTGACAGGTGATGGTGTGACATCTGATGATGTGACATCTGATGGTGTGACATCTGATGATGTGACAGGTGATGGTGTGACATCTGATGGTGTGACATCTGATGGTGTGACATCTGATGATGTGACAGGTGATGGTGTGACATCTGATGATGTGACATCTGATGATGTGACATCTGATGATGTGACATCTGATAATGTGACATCTGATAATGTGACAGGTGATGGTGTGACATCTGATAATGTGACATCTGATGATGTGACAGGTGATGGTGTGACATCTGATAATGTGACAGGTGATGGTGTGACATCTGATGATGTGACATCTGATGATGTGACATCTGATAATGTGACATCTGATAATGTGACAGGTGATGGTGTGACATCTGATAATGTGACATCTGATGATGTGACAGGTGATGGTGTGACATCTGATGATGTGACATCTGATGATGTGACAGGTGATGGTGTGACATCTGATAATGTGACAGGTGATGGTGTGACATCTGATGGTGTGACAGGTGATGGTGTGACATCTGATAATGTGACATCTGATAATGTGACAGGTGATGGTGTGACATCTTATGATGTGACATCTGATGGTGTGACATCTGATGGTGTGACAGGTGATGGTGTGACATCTGATGGTGTGACATCTGATGATGTGACATCTGATGATGTGACAGGTGATGGTGTGACATCTGATAATGTGACAGGTGATGGTGTGACATCTGATGGTGTGACAGGTGATGGTGTGACATCTGATGGTGTGACATCTGATGATGTGACAGGTGATGGTGTGACATCTGATGGTGTGACATCTGATGGTGTGACAGGTGATGGTGTGACATCTGATGGTGTGACAGGTGATGGTGTGACATCTGATGGTGTGACATCTGATGATGTGACATCTGATGATGTGACAGGTGATGGTGTGACATCTGATGGTGTGACATCTGATGGTGTGACAGGTGATGGTGTGACATCTGATGGTGTGACAGGTGATGGTGTGACATCTGATGGTGTGACAGGTGATGGTGTGACATCTGATGGTGTGACATCTGATGATGTGACAGGTGATGGTGTGACATCTGATGGTGTGACATCTGATGATGTGACAGGTGATGGTGTGACATCTGATGGTGTGACATCTGACGGTGTGATATCTGATGATGTGACATCTGATGATGTGACATCTGATGGTGTGACATCTGATGATGTGACATCTGATGATGTGACAGGTGATGGTGTGACATCTGATGATGTGACATCTGATGATGTGACATCTGATGATGTGACATCTGATGGTGTGACATTTGATGATGTGACATCTGATGGTGTGACATCTGATGATGTGACATCTGATGATGTGACATCTGATGGTGTGACATCTGATGATGTGACATCTGATGATGTGACATCTGATGGTGTGACATTTGATGATGTGACAGGTGATGGTGTGACATCTGATGGTGTGACAGGTGATGGTGTGACATCTGATGATGTGACAGGTGATGGTGTGACATCTGATGGTGTGACATCTGATGATGTGACAGGTGATGGTGTGACATCTGATGGTGTGACAGGTGATGGTGTGACATCTGATGATGTGACAGGTGATGGTGTGACATCTGATGGTGTGACATCTGATGGTGTGACAGGTGATGATGTGACATCTGATGGTGTGACAGGTGATGGTGTGACATCTGATGATGTGACATCTGATGGTGTGACAGGTGATGGTGTGACATCTGATGATGTGACAGGTGATGGTGTGACATCTGATGATGTGACATCTGATAATGTGACAGGTGATGGTGTGACATCTGATGATGTGACATCTGATGGTGTGACATCTGATGATGTGACATCTGATAATGTGACAGGTGATGGTGTGACATCTGATGATGTGACAGGTGATGGTGTGACATCTGATGATGTGACAGGTGATGGTGTGACATCTGATGATGTGACATCTGATGGTGTGACAGGTGATGGTGTGACAGGTGATGGTGTGACATCTGATGGTGTGACATCTGATGGTGTGACAGGTGATGGTGTGACAGGTGATGGTGTGACATCTGATGATGTGACATCTGATGGTGTGACATCTGATGATGTGACATCTGATGGTGTGACAGGTGATGGTGTGACATCTGATGATGTGACAGGTGATGGTGTGACATCTGATGGTGTGACAGGTGATGGTGTGACATCTGATGATGTGACAGGTGATGGTGTGACATCTGATGGTGTGACAGGTGATGGTGTGACAGGTGATGGTGTGACATCTGATGATGTGACATCTGATGGTGTGACATCTGATGGTGTGACATCTGATGATGTGACATCTGATGGTGTGACATCTGATGATGTGACATCTGATGGTGTGACAGGTGATGGTGTGACATCTGATGATGTGACAGGTGATGGTGTGACATCTGATGGTGTGACAGGTGATGGTGTGACAGGTGATGGTGTGACATCTGATGATGTGACATCTGATGGTGTGACATCTGATGATGTGACAGGTGATGGTGTGACATCTGATGGTGTGACAGCTGATGGTGTGACAGGTGATGGTGTGACATCTGATGATGTGACATCTGATGGTGTGACATCTGATGTTGTGACAGGTGATGGTGTGACAGGTGATGGTGTGACATATGATGGTGTGATGTGATGATGTGACGTGATGGTGTGACATGTGATGTTGTGACGTGATGTTGTGATATGTGATGTTGTGACGTGATGGTGTGACGTGATGTTGTGACATGTGATGTTGTGACATGTGATGGTGTGACGTGATGTTGTGACATGTGATGGTGTGATGTGATGATGTGACGTGATGTGATGATGTGACGTGATGGTGTGACAGGTGGTGTGACAGGTGATGGTGTGACATCTGATGATGTGACATCTGATAATGTTGCATGTGATGGTATGACAGGTGGTGTGACATGTGATGGTGTGACATGTGATGGTGTGACAGGTGGTGTGACATGTGATGGTGTGACATCTGATGATGTGACAGGTGATGGTGTGACATATGATGGTGTGACATATGATGGTGTGATGTGATGATGTGACGTGATGGTGTGACATGTGATGGTGTGACGTGATGTTGTGACATGTGATGGTGTGACGTGATGATGCCAGATACAGATACAATAAGCCCGTTTCCACCGCAGGAACTTAGGGGTAATTTTACAGCGCCGGGGACGTAGGTGCGTGTCTCCACCGCAGGAACCACCCCCGAAGGACAGAGTTCCGGAACTTTTACAGGGGCTAAACAAGTCCCTGCCTCGGAGTAGGTACTCAGAACGGCCCAGAAAAACTCCTGGCTGGGGCTTGGGGATTACTTGGTGCTGATTACTCAAGGCAGGATGTGACGTCAACAGAAAGTGACAAAATAGCCGGCATTTTTAAAACTCAGCAGATGAGGGTTAGCTCGTTCATAGCTTTCACCGTCATGTAAACGCTGATACGTGCCAGAGACCCAGCAACCACCTCAGCTCCTTCCATGTTGATTATCATCTTTCTTAATGTCTGCTTTCTTCTTCTTACCTCTGCTTCGTACTTCTGCTTCTTCTTCTTTGTTGTTCTTCTTCTTTGTTTGTTTCTGGGGGGTGGCAGTAGCTCAGTCCATCGGGACTTGGGTTGGGAACCGGAGGGTCACCTGTTCAAGTACCCGTCCGGACCAAAATATGGAGCGTGGACTGGTGGCTGGAGAGGTGCCAGTTCACCTCCTAGGCACTGTCAAGGTGCCTGACCAAGGGCAGCCCTCTCACGCTGACATCTCTCCACTTTGTGCATGTATAGGTCCTGTTTGTGCATGTGTGTGTCTTTCGGACCTGTGTGTTAATGACAACAGAGTGAAAACATTGAATTTCGTTTCAGCGGGATTAATAACGTAAATAAACTTTAATTAACTTAAATGTCTTTGCTGCGTCGCCCTGGTCAAAATGGTTGTGCAACGATTACATCACATCCAGAGCCTGGTAACTTTACAGGAACCTTCCTCCTACTCTGCCGCACAGTGGAGACACGGTGGTTGAGAGGGCAGAGCGAGAGGACGTTCCTGTAGTAGTTCCTGGCCCCAAATATTACCAGGAACTTCTTCAGTGGAAACAGGCCTATATAATCAGATGCAGTCAGAAAGTGTCGACATAAAAAAAAACCTCAGTGTCTGTTTTTTGTCACATCTTTATTTGTTTCATTTTTCAGTCAAACGTTTCCTGTCAGTAAACTTGGATAACCTCCGCCCACTCGGTCTGAGGCCACACCCCATTTTCCTGTACGTTGCTAGGCGACGACTTCCAGTCCCAGCTCCTCACCGGGACGCTCCATGTGACGCCGTAGTTTGCCGTCACATAGTCCAGCGTTTCACAAGGAACGCGAACTTTCAGCTCCAGAAGCTCTGCCCAGCAGAGCGTGAAACGAGGGAAGAAGTACCTGAAGAAAAAAAAAACTTTATTTAAAACATTTTTAACTGCAAACAGTCAAACACACCAACGTCACTGTAATGATGTCACTGACTCATGTTTCCCAACAGGTGGTCGCAGGTCCACTCTGATTGGATGGCAGGTAAAAAACAATCTTTATTTTGAAGTCCAGGGAATTAATAACAGAGCTTTTATTTTGAAGAGCTGTTTCCTGCTGCAGAGTGACAAACGGACAGGTGTGAACATCCACGGTAAGCCAAAAGTACCAGGATGTTCCTCTGCAGCAGGTCACAGTTTACTGTCTGTTCTCAAAGAGCATGGATACCAAGAGGCGAAGCTCAATAGAACGCCCCATAGCAACAGACTCGCCCATGGTTTCGCCCTACCGCCGCCATGTTGGACTGTCAGCAGACCGCAGCAGACCCGCTTACATACAAAAACACACAGACAAACTGAAGTATATCGCTATTAATTATGCTTACAATGCTATTCACCTCGTGATAGCTTGGTCACAGCTGCTTTTTCACGTTTTTGTAAAGCAAAATATAGACTTTAAAAAAAACAAAACGAAGAAAAACGGCTTAGATGGCATCTCTACATATTACATCCACTTATGAGAAGATTAACTTAATTACCCCTTCAAAATCACCCCATAAGCAAATCTACCAAAAAAAAAAAAAAAATCCAACCCCCCCCCCAAAATCAATATTTTAACTAGAAACACATTAATGGCGACGTCACATAGTCAGGAATAAAGATTTATTTACAGTTTGTACAGTAAGGGGACAGTAATAATAATAATAATAATAATATATAAGCTATTTTAATATGATATATTTTAATGCTAAAGCAGTAATCACTTCTGATATAAATGGTCCAAGAGGCCATATATAGGCCTATATATACATGTATATTCCCACGAAAACTGGCATATTAAATTGATATTAAAACACTTTAAATCGTACACCTCTGTCGGTATCCTTCGGGAAAAGGTGGAAGGCCAGGTGCAGGGTGTTCCACTGATAGTTGTTGCAGTTAATTGCACTACACTGTTTTCTTTTACTTTTTTTTCCTCTCTCCTTGACATCTTGCATGTCGTCTGGGCGCAACAGTCCAAGCTCAACAGTCCAAAATGGCATTAGTGCCCCTAGTGGCTGTTGGCAGAAATTCAACGGAGCTTCGCCTCTTGGTATCCATGCTCTTTGGTTCTGACCCACAATCTTCTGCAGCTGACGACATATCACATCGACTGAGCCGCAGACAGTTGACAGTTGACAGATGACTGACAGGTGACAAATGACCAGTCGAACATTCATGACTCGAACTCGTACTCGTCGTCCTCCGCTTATCCGGGTATGGGTCGCGGGGGCAGCAGCCTCAGCAAAGAAGCCCAGACTGTCCTCTCTCCAGCCACTTCTGTCAGCTCTTCCGCGGGAACCCCGAGGCGATCCCGGGCCAGCCGGGTGATGTAGTCCCTCCAGCGTGTTCTGGGGCGGCCCCGAGGTCTCCTCCCGGTTGGACATGCCCGAAACACCTCCCAAGGGAGGCGTCCGGAAGGCATCCTTGCCAGATGCCCGAACCACCTCAACTAGCTCCTTTCGATGTGGAGGAGCAGCGGCTCTACTCCAAGTCCCTCCTGGATGTCTGAGCTCCTCACCCTATCCCTAAGGCTGAGCCCAGCCACCCTGCGGAGGAAACTCATTTCGGCCGCTTGTACTCGCGATCTCATTCTTTCGGTCACTACCCAGAGCTCGTGACCATAGGTGAGGGTTGGAACGTAGATTGACCGGTAAATTGAGAGCTTCGCTTTCTGGCTAAGCTCCCTCTTCACCACAACGGACCAGTTAAGTGCCTGCATCACTGCTGACGCCGCCCCAATCCGCCTGTCAATCTCCCGCTCCATCCTACCCTCACTCGTGTACAAGACCCCAAAATACTTAAACTCCTCCACCTGAGGAAGGACCTGGGAGTGGGAGACATCCCCCTGTAGTTGGAACACACCCTCTGGTCCCCTTTCTTGAAGATGGGGACCACCACCCCGGTCTGCCACTCCAGAGGCACTGCCCCCGATGTCCACGCAATGTTGCAGAGGCGTGTCAGCCAGGACAGCCCTACAACATCCAGAGCCTTGAGATATCCAGGACGAATCTCATCCACCCCCGGGGCTCCGCCGCCTCGGAGTTGTTTCACTACCTCAGCAACTTCTGCCCCAGAAATGGGATGACCCGTCCCCGAGACCCCCATCTCTGCTTCCTCACTGGAATACGTGTTGGTGGGATTGAGGAGCTCCTCAAAGTATTCCTTCCACTGCCTGACAATGTCCCCAGTTGACGTCAGCAGCTCCCTCCCCCCACTGTAAACAGTGTGAGCAAGTTGCCGCCTTCCCCCCCTGAGGCGCCGGACGGTTTGCCAGAACCTCTTTGGAGCCGATCGATAGTCTTCCTCCATGGCCTCACCGAACTCCTCCCACGCCCGAGTTTTTGCCTCCACGACTGCCGCCGCTGCACTCCGCTTGGCCCGCCGGTACCCATCAGCTGCTTCCGGAGACCCACAGACCAACCATGCCCTGTAGGCCTCCTTCTTCAGCCTGATGGCGGATTACCGCCACGACTGGCCCCAGCGGCCTTGCAGCCACAGTTTGCAACCGCCGCCTCGACAATGGCAGAGCGAAACAAGGCCCATTCACACACAATGTCCCTCTCTGCCCTTGGGACGCGGTTGAAGCTCTCCCGGAGGTGGGAGTTGAAGATCATCTGGACAGGTTCTTCCGCCAGGCGCTCCCAGCAGACCCTCACTGTTCGTTTGGGCCTGCCAGGTCTGCACGGCGTCTTCCCCCACCATCTCATCCAACTCACCACCAGGTGGTGATCAGTTGACAGCTCTGCTCCTCTCTTCACCCGAGTGTGCAGAACATATGGCCGCAGGTCAAATGATACAACTACAAAGTCAATCATTGACCTGCGACCTAGGCTGTCCTGGTGCCACGTGCACCGATGGACATCCCTATGTTTGAACATGGTGTTAGTTATGGCCAAACTGCGACCCGCACAGAAGTCCAGTAACTGAAAACCACTTGGGTTCAGATCGGGCAGGCCGTTCCTCCCAATCACACCCCTCCAGGTCCTGCTGTCATTGCCCACGTGAGCGTTGAAGTCCCCCAGCAGAACAATGGAGTCCCCGTTCGGGGCACTGTCCAGCACCCGTCCCAGGGACTCCAAAAAGGGTCGGTACTCTGAACTGTTGTTCAGTGCATAAGCACAGACAACAGTCAGGACCCGTTCCCCAACCCGAAGGCGCAGAGAAGCAACCCTTTCGTCTACTGGGGTAAACCCCAACGTACAGACAGAGAGTCTGGGGGCTATCAGAAAGCCCACCCTGGCCCTCCGCCTCTCACCTAGAGCAACTCCAGCGAAGGAGAGAGTCCAACCCCTCTCAAGGACTAGGGTTCCAGAGCCGGAGCTATGTGTCAAGGTGAGGCTGACTATATCTAGCCGGTAGCGCTCAACCTCTTCCACAAGCTCCGGCTCCTTCCCCGCCAGAGAGGTGACATTCCATGTCCCAAGAGCCAACTTCTGTAACCGAGGCTTGGACCACCAAGGCCCCGCCTTAGTCTGCTGCCCAATCCACAATGCACCAAACCCTTCTGGATCCCTCTGCGGGTGGTGGGCCTGCAGGGGGACGAGCCCATGTAGCCGGTTCAGGCTGGGCCCGGCCGGACCCCATGGGCGAAGGCCCGACCACCAGGCGTTCGCCCACGGGCCCCAACCCCAGGCCTGGCTCCAGGGCGGGGCCCCGGTAACCCTCCGGGCCGGGTACATGTGTCCTTGTTTGTATCCATCATGAAGGGTCTTCTGAACCGTTCTTCATTCATAACATGAATATTAATTAATTAATTAATGAAATAAACAAAATATTAAAGCTGCAAGCAGCAATGAATGGGCCCTCGCACCTTCACACAACTCGGGGGTGCTGGCAGGACGCAGGCTAACGCATCAGTTCATTTCTGTCAAAGTCAGACGGTACATAAAGGAGTGAGATGGCATATCCTTCATTCAGTCCTGAGATGACTATTTCATATTTTGTACCACTTCCTCTTCCCACTAGAGGGAGTCAGAGAAGGAACTAATGATATATGATGTTCCTATACATAAAATATAGACCACAGCATGTAAATGTCAGATAAATCAAAAAATAAATGTTCAAAAAGACATACTTCCTGTTGTAGCTAGGTGGCGCTGTACTCATCACTGAATATTGACACATAGATCTGTCCAGGTTGGGACTCTCATCAATCCTGTGAAATTTGGGTAAGATTGGACCATGTATGCTGGAGTTATAAACTACTTCCTGTTGCATAGCGACACATGCAAGTTTAACGCCTTGCCACGGTCACATGGTTTGATAAAAACTCAAGCTTGTAAGCTATAATTTTTCTTCTTCAAGGTCTTTCAGTGGGACAGACCAACATTTGAAGTCAATTGAATAAAATCTGTCGGATAACTTATTTAATTTACAAGCCCTGGAAATGGCCAAAAATGCACAAAAGTGGTAGTAAGTAAATTCAAAATGGCGGACTTCCTGTTGGGTTTGGAGCATGGCTCCAAGAGGCTTTTTTGTACGTCTTAAAGTGTTACAGGTGCCTACCAAGTTTCATACATGCAGGTCAAATCAGCTTCGGGGGCTGCTTAATTGAAATATTCAAGGGGGTGCCGTTGAGCCATCTTGGTGCATCAAAGCACAAAAATCACACCAGACAACAGGACCTGCGACCTGTGATGTGTATGCCATGTTTGGTGAGTTTTCAAGCATCCCTTGTCCCTTCAAAACAACATTGTGTTTAATGGCGAACAAGAGCAAGTTTGAGGTGGGTCTGATTAACCTGCTAGAAGAGGGACATCAAAGAATGAACTCAGTGACTTTCTGTAGATGTGTTCAGGGCTGGACTGTCATCATATGTGTGAAGTTTTGGCAAGATATTCCCATGTGGAGTCAAGTTACAGCAACGTTTATCATCACGGCGAAACGTCAAAATTCGCTGCCACACCATGGCCACGCCCTTTGACCCCTGGAAATGGCAAAAAAATGCACCAAAAATGAGATCCTTAAAATATCAAACTTTTCACCAGTTCTGATACATCTGCAAAGTTTCATGAGTTTCGGGGTATGTTAAGCCTCCCATAAGGGCAATTCATAAGAATTCCTTCAATTTCAATAGGGTCCTCGCACTGCGTGCTTGGGCCCTTAAAACCAACAAACAGTGACAGAGCTACAGGTGTAGAATAGAATAGAATAGAACCAACTTTATTGATCCCACGAGGGGCAATTCGTTTGTAGCTTCCCCATCCCACAATATACAAACAACAACACACTAATCCATGCCAAGCACAGTCCAGGCCGTGGCCATGCCCTTTGACGAAAACTCAGTTTCCACAATAAAGCATGATCAAGGTCTTACGGCTTTTTTGACCAAGTTTGAGTACGACGTGGTCAACTTTGTAGGAGATATTCATCAAAGTCTAAAATACGATGTGTTCAGGACGGGACTGTCATCAATTCTGTGAAGTTTGGGCAAGATTGGACCATGTAAGCCAGAGTTATAAACTACTTCCTCTTTAGCAGTGAGACCCCTAACTTTGACACCATCCCCCGGTCACACGCATTGACAAAAACTTAAGCTTTTGATAACTTTTCATCTTCAAGGTCTTGGGGTGGGACAGACCAAGGTGTGAAGTCAATCGGATGAAATCTCTAGGACTAGTTCATTCATTTGGGACCCCTGGAAATGGCCAAAAATGCACCAAAATTGCACAGTAAATTCAAAATGGCCGACTTCCTGTTGGGTTTAGAGTATGTCTCCAAGTGGCTTTTTATGTCTCGGAGTGTTACATATGCCTACAAAGTTTCATATTCCTGGGTTAAACCAGCTTCGGGGGCTGTTTTGTTGAAATTTTGTGGGGGGCGCTACTGAGCCATTTTTTGGAAATGAAGGGCGAGACCCTTAAAACATGAAATTTTTCACTGGTTCTGATGTATCTGCAGTTTCATGAAATTTATTTGTATGAAGAAGAAGAAGAAGAAGAAGAAGAATTCCTTGCATTTCAATAGGGTCCACCCTAAATATAAATATAAGAAAGAAAGACCTTCTATTCTGTCAGGACATTATTTGCTAAACTAACTACCATCTAAGTTTAGTACCCCGAATAGCTCAAGGGATAAAAGATTTAGAGTAGCCATTAGTCTTGCTCAGAGGCACAAGGTATCGACGACCAGAAGGCAACAGTGAAAACTCTTGAGACAGGACATGGAGACATTGATTAATAATGCTCTTCCTCTTCTCAACCATCTGATTCTCCCAGAGGGACAGACAGACAGACAGAAGGACAGAGGGACAGACAGAAGGACAGAGGGACAGAAGGAAAGAGGGACAGACAGACAGAAGGACAGAGGGACAGACAGAAGGACAGACAGACAGACAGAAGGACAGAGGGACAGACAGAAGGGCAGAGGGACAGGAGGACAGAGGGACAGACAGGGGGATAGACAGGGGGACAGGAGGACAGAAGGACAGACGGGGACAGGAGGACAGAGGGACAGACAGGGGGACAGGAGGACAGAGGGACAGGAGAACAGAGGGACAGAGGCAATGCAGGTATTTTGGAGCAAACCTTAACTCTGCTCTGAAGGCTGTTCTTATCCTTAACAGAGAGAATATTAAAGCATGAGATAAAAGAAAAAGTTCAAAGACTTTCAATGAAAGAACAATAAAAACAACTCAAGATTTTCCCATTGACATTAAAGGAATTCAACTTCCTCAGCAGGTAAATCCTCTGCTGACCTTTCTTGACAATGGATTCTGTGTTCATATTGAACTTCAGTTTACAGTCAGACACAGCACCCAGGTGTTTGTAAAACACCACAATCTGAACATTTCCACCATGAATGACACTGACCTGATGATCACTGTGAAACCTAAAGTCAATTATCATGTCATTGGTTTTAGAAACATTTAAATCGAGCTAACTGCCATCTCACCATTTCACAAAATCCTGTAATGCAGGACCATGATCACTGTCAGAGCGCTGCAGTAAAGATAAGAGGACAGTGTCATCAGAAAGCTTCACCAGATGCCTGTTGACTTGAGAAGATCTGCAGCTGTCAGTATACAGAATAAATAATAAATAAGAGAGGTGACAACACACAACCTTGAGGAGAGCCAGTGGTAAAAATGGACATGTTACACATTTGTCCATTGACAAAGACCTGCTGGACCCTCTCAGTGAGAAAATTTAAAATCAGAATGAGAAGCTGGTGTGGGAGATTAAAGTAAGAGTCAGGTCTCTCAATTAAAATGTGAGACTGCATTTTATTGAAAGCATAAGAAAAATCTGCAAACACAAGTCTTGCATGAGCTCCAAGTGTTTCCAAGTGTTTGTGCAGAGTGTTCAAAATAAAAAGTTTAGCGTCCTCCACACTTTTACCTGGCTGGTAAGTGAGTTGCAGAGGATCCAGTTTTCCTGCTACAGAACACAACAAGTTCTTTATAATTTTCTCAAAATTTTTCATTACCAGTGAAGTAAACGCCACTGGTCTGAAGTCTTTCAGTTCTTTTGAATCCTTTGACATGGGGACAGGTATGACGATTGACGTCTTCCAGATTGTGGGAATCTGACCTAGATCAGCACACATCTGGAAGAGTCTAGAGAACACCCCACTGAGCTGATCAGCACAGTGAATGAGATGTATGATGAGACCGTGTCACAGACATTATTCATGTCATCACTACATGCATCAAAGAAACATTCCCAGTTTGTACACTTGGAGCAGGCCTGAAGAGAGGAGATATTGTCCGCACGTGGGAGCTGCCTGAAGGCAGATGTGTACAGAGACATCACATACACACTGTTGTGGTAGGAAGATCGCAAAGACGGCAGCAATCTGTAAGCAGGCTCACAGAGCCATAACACAGGTCTAAGGTAGAGTTCCTCTGTGTGGTGGCACAGGTCACATACTGTTCATAAGTCCTCAGAATAGTGTTCAAACGGCAGTAATTAAAATCACAGAGGACGAATTTCGAAGCATCCGGGCATATGGCGTCAAGACGGCTTGCTACGTCAGCAATCAGCTGAGCAGCAGCTGATGTGTTAACACGGGGGTGGATGTAAACAATGGTGAAGAACAGTTACTGAAACTCTTGAGGCAAGTAAAAAGGCTGGAGTGAGATGGTCAAAAGTTCAATGTCAGGGGTACAAATCTTCTCCCGAATCACAACAGTGTGACATAGCAGCACACACCACCTTCCCGTCACGTGTTGGTGATCTCCGGTGACCAGTCCAGTCGGAGCAGAATGCCGAACCCACTAAGTGACAGATCCTTGTCCCAATCTGAATCACTTAGCCAGGTCTTGGTGAAGGCCGGTAAGCAGGTAAATTTGGCCCAGGCCTCCAGCTCATGCAACTTGTTGCAGAGAGACTGTGCATTACAGAGCAGAATCGAAGGAAGAGCAGATAGCTTGCGGCAGTCATGAAGGCTCATATTCTTGAGTCTCCGACGAATTCCACCTCTTTTCTGACAAGTGGGTTTAGCTCTAGCATCGGTTCTGCTGAGCTGCAACGAAATATTCACTGGCACAACACTGGTACTTGTCTGAAGTTACAAGAGAATCTCCCAAGAGCATGTAATCCTCCCCGGGGAAGACGCTGTGATGTGTGTTCACTCCGTACCAATACAGAGACCGAGGAGCAGAACACAAAGAAGCACAAACAGGTTCACAGGCGGCCTCATAGTCTATAAACTGGGTGCTTGAAACACCAAAGAGAAACAATCATACACAACATGAAATGCCTCACAGACAGAGGTAAGCTACACGCGTCGCACACAGAGGAGCGTGATGAGTTCAGATCTATAGAGTCCAGATCAGACCGAAGACTGACGACCAGACGAGTTCAGACAGGACGCTGCTGTCAGAGCTGGTGGTTGACAGGAAGTGACCACCATGAGACGGCGTATCATCTCTAGTCAACAACTCTCTGTGCTTCTGATCTGTAACGTTGACAGGAAGTGACCACAATGAGACGGCATATCGTCTCTAGTCAACAACTCTCTGTGCTTCTGTTCTGATTTGCAGCTTTTCAGACTATTTTGTGGCTGAATATAACTTGTAGCTTCTTAAAATCTGAATGAGGATAGTGATAGTGAGATAGTGGCTACATTGATGACTGGGCTGTATTCATAATCAGTACAAAACAATAATATAAATAACCAGCGCCAATTCATCAGTCAATGAGAATGTGTGTGTGTGTCTGTTTGTGTGACTGTGTGTGTGTGTGTGTGTGTGTGGGGGGGGGGGGGACGAAGACAAAATGGCTGACAGCAGCTGACCTCTCACAGTGGGTGGGGGACATGTCCCTGACATCCAACGTGACATAACGTCATTTGTGTTTTCACTCTATATATGCTTCCTTTAGGTAACATCATTAGAAATCACTCTATAAATTTCCATTGTTATGCGGATGATACTCAGTTGTATTTATCTGTGAAGCCAGAAGAAAGTTATCAATTAACTAAACTCCATAACTGCCTTAAAGACATAAAAACCTGGATGAGCACCAATTTCCTGATGTTAAATTCAGACAAAACTGAAGTTATTGTTCTTGGCCCCAAACAACTCAGAGACTCTTTATCTGATGACATAGTTTCTCTAGATGGCATTGCTCTGGCCTCTAGCACTACCGTAAGAAACCTCGGAGTAACATTTTATCAAGATTTGTCTTTTAATTCTCATTTAAAACAAACCTCACGGACTGCATTTTTTCATCTGCATAATATTGCGAAAATTGACCCGAAAAGATGCAGAAAAATTGGTCCACGCTTTTGTTACCTCAAGGCTGGATTACTGTAACTCTCCATTATCAGGTAGCTCTAGTAAGTCCTTAAAAACTCTTCAGCTAATTCAGAATGCAGCAGCATGTGTACTAACAGGAACTAAGAAACGAGATCATATTTCTCCTGTTTTAGCTTCTCTGCACTGGCTCCCTGTAAAATCCAGAATTGAATTTAAAATCCTACTGTTAACTTATAAAGCTCTAAATGGTCAAGCTCCGTCATATCTTAGAGAGCTCATAGTGCCATATTATACCACCAGAACACTGCGCTCTGAGAACGCAGGGTTACTCGTGGTCCCTAAAGTCTCCAAAGGTAGATCAGGAGCCAGAGCCTTCAGCTATCAGGCTCCTCTCCTGTGGAATCATCTTCCTGTTACGGTCCGGGAGGCAGACACCGTCTCCACATTTAAGACTAGACTTAAGACTTTCCTCTTTGATAAAGCTTATAGTTAGGGCTGGCTCAGGCTTGCCCTGTACCAGCCCCTAGTTAGGCTGACTTAGGCCCAGTCTGCCGGAGGACACCCTATAATACACCGGGCACCTTCTCTCTGTCTCTCTCTCATGTCCTGTTACTGCATCTTGCTAACTCGACCATTCTGGATGTCACTAACTCGGCTTCTTCTCTGGAGCCTTTGCGCTCCACTGTCTCTCAGATTAACTCATATCAGGGTCAGAAAACCAGTCAGTATCTGGTGTGACCACCATTTGCATCACGCAGTGCAACACATCTCCTTCACACAGAGTTGATCAGGTTGTTGATTGTGGCCTGTGGAATGTTGGTCCACTCCTCTTCAATGGCTGTGCGAAGTTGCTGGATATTGGCAGGAACTGGAACACACTGTCGTATACGCCAATCCAGAGCATCCCAAACATGCTCAATGGGTGACATGTCCGGTGAGTATGCTGGCCATGCAAGAACTGGAATGTTTTCAGCTTCCAGGAATTGTGTACAGATCCTTGCAACATGGGGCCGTGCATTATCATGCTGCAACATGAGGTGATGGTCGTGGATGAATGGCACAACAATGGGCCTCAGGATTTCTTTACGATACCTCTGTGCATTCAAAATGCCATCAATAAAATGCACCTGTGTTCGTTGTCCATAACATACGCCTGCCCATACCATAACCCCACCGCCACCATGGGCCACTCGATCCACAACGTTGACATCAGCAAACCGCTCACCCACACGATGCCACACACGCTGTCTGCAATCTGCCCTGAACAGTGAAAACCGGGATTCATCCATGAAGAGAACACCTCTCCAACGTGCCAGATGCCATCGAATGTGAGCATTTGCCCACTCAAGTCGGTTATGACGATGAACTGCAGTCAGGTCGAGACCCTGATGAGGACGACGAGGATGCATATGAGCTTCCCTGAGACGGTTTCTGACAGTTTGTGCAGAAATTCTTTGGTTATGCAAACCGATTGTTGCAGCAGCTGTCCGGGTGGCTGGTCTCAGACGATCTCAGAGGTGAACATGCTGGATGTGGAGGTCCTGGGCTGGTGTGGTTACACGTGGTCTGCGGTTGTGAGGCCGGTTGGATGTACTGCCAATTGTTTCAATTCACGGACAACAGCTCTGGTGGACATTCCTGCAGTCAGCATGTCAATTGCACGCTCCCTCAAAACTTGCGACATCTGTGGCATTATGCTGTGTGATAAAACTGAACATTTCAGAGTGGCCTTTAATTGTGGCCAGCCTAAGGCACACCTGTGCAATAATCATGCTGTCTAATTAGCATCTTGATATGCCACACCTGTGAGGTGGGATGGATTATCTCGGCAAAGGAGAAGTGCTCACTAACACAGATTTAGACAGATTTGTGAACAATATTTGTGAGAAATGGTCTTTTGTGTGTATAGAAAATGTTTTAGATCTTTGAGTTCAGCTCATGAAAAATGGGAGCAAAAACAAAAGTGTTGTGTTTATATTTTTGTTCAGTGTACTTTCAACATATTGTATCACAGTAACCAGAATTATAACTATAATATTATTATTTTCATTAACGTTGTTGTAAGCTACTGTCATTACCGTCTGTCCTGCATCTCTCTCTCTCTTTCTCTCTCTCTCTCTCTCTCTCTCTCAATACGTGCGTTTACATGGAGCCATGTATTCCTTTTTATTCCTTAGGGTACTGGGGGCGGCAGTAGCTCAGTCCATAGGGACTTGGGTTGGGAACCGGAGGGTCGCCTGTTGAGTCCCTGTCTGGACCAAAATATGGAGCGTGGACTGGTGGCTGGAGAGGTGCCAGTTCACCTCCTGGGCACTGCGGAGGTGCCCTTGAGCAAGGCCCCGAACCCCCCATCTGCTCGGGGCGCCTCACCAAGGGCAGCCCCCTCACTCTGACATCTCTCCACTTTGTGCATGTATAGGTCCTGTTTGTGCATGTGTGTGTCTTTCCGACCTGTGTGTAAATGACAAGCAAGAGTGAAAACATTGAATTTCCCCTCAGGGAGATTAATAAAGTAAATAAACTTTAACTTAACTTAAACTTTAATGCTCCTTGTAAACACCTCAACCCAAATGAAAACAGCCAACCCGAAAGAAAATCTAATCGGGTGCACAGGGGTGGAATATTCCTTTTCAGAACCCGAATGGAAGAATTTTTCTGTCTTGTATACACCTCCTACCCAATTGCAGCCATTCTGGTCTTTCTGCACATGCTCGTTTCCTTGCCCTTGTGGCGCAATGACGTATACAGTGTGCATAGCAAAGGGCTGAGACAGAGCAGTCAGACTCGTTGCACTAATCGGTTTCCATTCTCCACAGCACGGTCTTCTACCTCCCTTCTTCGACCTTCTACCTCCCTTCTCCTCCTCAACAAATGAAGCATTAGCAGAACAAGGTTGTTGTCGTACTGCTGCTTCAAGAATATAAGCAAAACAAGCCCGAAAAGGCACTAAGAATGGCATCGTCAAGCATCTTGTTATCCGGAGCGAGGACTACAGTGTTTTCTTCCGTTACACGTTACATTCGCCTCCTAACCAATCAGAAACCTTCCCTGCCCCAAACCTTGCGCAAACCCAAATAAAGGTGCTTAAACTGATCTCCGTGTAAACCCTCATTCAGATTGAATATTTCCCATGTAAACTACCTGGGAAAACTTTAATTCCGATTGATTTCATTCAGATTTATTTCATTCTGAATGAAAAGCCATCATGTAACCACACCCAGTGTGTCATATGGATTACTGTTAATTTATCATGCTGATCTGTTCTGTACGACATCTAATGCACGTCTGTCCGTCCTGGAAGAGGGATCCCTCCTCAGTTGCTCTTCCTGAGGTTTCTACGTTTTTTTCCCCCTTAAAGGGTTTTTTGGGGAGTTTTTCCTGATCAGGTGTGAGGGTCATAAGGACAGAGGGATGTCGTATACTGTAAAGCCCTGTGAGGCAAATTGTGATTAGTGATATTGGGCTTTATAAATAACATTGATACAATTGAATTGAACGTCATCATTTTACCGTCTCTGACATCATAGTGAAGTTTGAGCCTGAACGAATGTTTGAGTCACAGCGACCTTTGACCTTTGACACTGGCTCTGAGGCATAAAGACAGGAAGTGGTGCAGGTCGTAGCAGAAATCCTACAGACTGCCCATATTAACCTGAACTCACACATGCCTGTGTATTAGCTATAGGGGTTCCTAATAAAATTATAACACAGATTGAGGTTACAAGCTACTTGGTGGTCGGTTTTATCTGACGGCAAATAAAAGTCATGACATCTGACGGGAAGAAAAATGAATGGTGTTTACTTGAACTTCCTGCCGCTCTTTGCCTGTGTCCCTCCGTTCCACACAACGTCTCCATCCTCATAGAAAAAGAAAATGTCCAGTTTGACGTCGTCACTCAGAAATGAAAGTTCTAGACTGTCCTCCACCTGCATTTCAAAATAAAATACACACAACATAAAACACTCACCAAAATAAAACACACCCGCTAAAATAAAACACACCAAAATAGAACACACATCAAAATAAAAAAACATGTCAAAATAAAACATACATCAAAATAAAAAAACGCATGTCAAATAAAACAGTAGGGATGCACCGAATATTCAGTAACCGAATATATTCGGCCTAATATTGCAAAAAACACACATTCGGTATTCAGTCCCACCGATTGTGGGTTGAACGGGGGTCACAGACACAGACAGTAATGTATTCCTGTCAAATACGGCGGCCATCAGCTTACCGGGCGACGGAGAAGTCGGTTCCAATAATATCCTCTTCTTGGCGTCATGACTGCCCAGAAGTACCTGAACAGCCGAGCCAGCTGAACACAGGTACGTGATGTGTCAGAGGAGAAACGAACCGTTCACGGCCCACAAACCTCACCACACTTTAGGGACTGTTCTTTACTTGTCAGGGGAGGAGGGTGGCTGGTTGATTCTTATTTTATTTATTTATTTTATTTTATTTTGATCCCCCCTATGTTCATCACTTATTGATGCTGTTTTTGAAGTATGAATAAGTCAGTAAGTAATTTATTCAACTGAAATATCATTGATGTATTATAGAAAAGTGATTTAAATTTTTTTAAATGAGAAAAGGCAAATCTGCCTCATTTTTGCTGTGGTATCCTGATACTACTCAGAACCATGATATTTTCATTGGTATCGTACAGTGGGTCCCAATATTGGTACTGTGACAACACTAATCTGGAGGGGGGTCATCTGCAAAAACTAATGAAAAACTAAACAACAATATTCGGCCAAGCGTTTAATATTATTCGACTTCGGCCACAAATTTTCATTTCGGTGCATCCCTATAAAACAGAGTAAAACACACATCAAATTAAAACACAGAAATTAAAGAAACACGTCAAAATAAATGTCAAAATAACAGAACAGAACACAAAAAACAAAAAAAAAGTTTTCACCTTTCCAAACTTGTGTTTGAGCGCCAGGCCGGCGTCCCTGAATGCCGTGATGATGTCAGATCTGAAGTCCACGCTGAATATGCCAATATCGACATCACGGCTGTACGAGATAACGTTGCACTGCCTGAACCAGCCTGCAGGGGGCGACAGACAGCCACAGAAGACATTTACTGACCAGGTTAACCACACGTTAAACACAGAGCAGACCAGAATCACAGACCACCAAAGACTATTACTACAGACCACCACAGACCATTACTAGACTACAGACCACCAAAGACCATTACTACAGACGACCACATATCATTATTACAGACTACAGACCACCAAAGACCATAATCGCAGACCACCACAGACCATTACTACAGACTACAGACCACCAAAGACCATGACTACAGACTACAGACCACCAAAGACCATAATCACAGACAACCAAAGACCATAATCACTGACCACCAAAGACCATTACTACAGACCACCACAGACCATTACTGCAGACCACCAAAGACCATAATCACTGACCACCAAAGACCATTACTACAGACACCACAGACCATTACTACAGACTAAAGACCACCAAAGACCATAATCACAGACCACCAAAGACCATAATCACAGACCACCAAAGACCATAATCACTGACCATCAAAGACCATAATCACTGACCACCAAAGACCATTACTACAGACACCACAGACCATTACTACAGACCATAATCACAGACCACCACAGACCATTACTACAGACCGCCACAGACCATAACCACAGACCATTACTACAGACCACCACAGATCATTACTACAGACCATAATTACAGACCACCACAACAGACCATAACCACAGACCATAACTACAGACCATGTCTACAGACCATTACAAACCATAACTACAGACCATAACTACAGACCACTACAAACCATAACTACAGACCTAACTAAAGATAACTACAGACCATAACTACAGATAACTACAGACCATGTCTACAGACCATTACTACAGATCATATCTACAGACCACTGCAGACCATAATTACAGACAACTACATATCATCGCAGACCATAACTACAGACCACAACAGACCAAAACTACAGACCACTGCAGACCTTCACAAACCATAATTACAGACCACTAGTCTATCACTACTAACCACTACATACATCACTGCAGACCACTGTAGACCATGACTACAGACCATTACAGACCGTATCTACAGACCACTACAGATTATAACTACAGACCGTAACTTCAGACCACTGCAGACCATTACAGACCATGACTACAGACCACTATAGTCCATCACTACAGACCACTTCAAACCATAACTACAGACCACTACAGACCGTAACTAAAAATCACTACAGACCATTACTACAAACCATGTCTACAGACCATTACAGACCATAACTACAGACCATATCTACAGACCACTGCAGACCATAATTACAGACAACTACAGATCAGCACAGACCATAACTACAGACCACTGCAGACCATTACAGACCATAACTATAGACCACTACAGTCCATCACTACTGACCACTACATACCATCACTGCAGACCACTGTAGACCATGACTACAGACCATTACAGACCATAACTGCAGACCATTACAGACCATATCTACAGACCACTAAAGATTATAACTACAGACCATACCTACAGACCATGACTACAGACCATTACAGACCATGACTACAGACCACTATAGTCCATCACTACAGACCACTGCAGACCATAACTACAGACCACTACTACAGACCATAACTACAGACCACTACAGATCACTACTACAGACCATAACTACAGACCATCACAGACCATAACTACAGACCACCGCAGACCATAACTACAGACTATAACTACAAACTACTGCAGACCACTACAGACCATACCTACAGACCAATGTAGACCAATGTAGACCATAGAAGTAGACCATTAAAGGGATAGTACACCCAAAAATGAAAATTCAGCCATTATCTTCTCACCCATATACCGATGGAGGCTCAGGCGAAGTTTTAGAGTCCAACTCCACCTAATGGAGGCTGACGGTGCCCCAGATTCAACTGTCCAAAAACACATCATTGAAACCACAAAATATCTCCATACTGCTCGCTGTAGTGATCCAAGTGTGCTGAAGCCCAGGCATAAAAAGTTGTTTGGAAAAACATAATTTGAACTGTTTTTAGCCTCATTGTAGCCTGTAGCTCTGACTGCCTCTCTGTGCACTGTATGTGTGTGTGCTTGGGTGAGACATGGGTACCGCATTCATGTGTGTTCACATGCTTGAAAAAAATTGCAAACTGCAAAAAATATTGTGCAACTCTTTTCATCAATTTGTCAAAGGCCTTTGACACAGTAGATCATGTTACCCTGGCAGATAGACTCTGTAAAACTGGCCTATCTAAGCATGCTGTACACTGGTTTGCTAATTATTTGTCAGGCAGAAAACATAGCTTTCAGTTTGCTGAGTCTTCCTCTGCATTCCTCCCAGTGTTAAAAGGTGTTCCTCAGGGTTCCATACTGGGGCCATTGTTGTTTTCTATATACAGTACAGGCCAAAAGTTTGGACATACCTTCTCATTCAATGCGTTTTCTTTATTTTCATGACTATTTACATTGTAGATTCGCACTGAGGGCATCAAAACTATGAATGAACACATGTGGAGTTATGTACTTAACAAAAAAAGGTGAAATAACTGAAAACATGTTTTATATTCTAGTTTCTTCAAAATAGCCACCCTTTGCTCTGATTACTGCTTTGCACACTCTTGGCATTCTCTCCATGAGCTTCAAGAGGTAGTCACCTGAAATGGTTTCCACTTCACAGGTGTGCCTTATCAGGGTTAATTAGTGGAATTTCTTGCTTTATCAATGGGGTTGGGACCATCAGTTGTGTTATGCAGAAGTCAGGTTAATACACAGCCGACAGCCCTATAGGACAACTGTTAAAATTCATATTATGGCAAGAACCAATCAGCTAACTAAAGAAAAACCAGTGGCCATCATTACTTTAAGAAATGAAGGTCAGTCAGTCCGGAAAATTGCAAAAACTTTAAATGTGTCCCCAAGTGGAGTCGCAAAAACCATCATGCGCTACAACGAAACTGGCACGCATAAGGACCGACCCAGGAAAGGAAGACCAAGAGTCACCTCTGCTTCTGAGGATAAGTTCATCCGAGTCACCAGCCTCAGAAATCGCAAGTTAACAGCAGCTCAGATCAGAGACCAGATGAATGCCACACAGAGTTCTAGCAGCAGACCCATCTCTAGAACAACTGTTAAGAGGAGACTGCGCCAATCAGGCCTTCATGGTCAAATAGCTGCTAGGAAACCACTGCTAAGGAGAGGCAACAAGCAGAAGAGATTTGTTTGGGCCAAGAAACACAAGGAATGGACATTAGACCAGTGGAAATCTGTGCTTTGGTCTGATGAGTCCAAATTTGAGATCTTTGGTTCCAACCGCCGTGTCTTTGTGAGACGTAGAAAAGGTGAACGGATGGATTCCACATGCCTGGTTCCCACTGTGAAGCATGGAGGAGGAGGTGTGATGGTGTGGGGGTGTTTTGCTGGTGACACTGTTGGGGATTTATTCAAAATTGAAGGCACACTGAACCAGCATGGCTACCACAGCATCCTGCAGCGACATGCCATCCCATCCGGTTTGCGTTTAGTTGGACGATCATTTCTTTTTCAACAGGACAATGACCCCAAACACACCTCCAGGCTATTAAGGGCTGTTTGACCAAGAAGGAGAGTGATGGAGTGCTGCGGCAGACGACCTGGCCTCCACAGTCACCGGACCTGAACCCAATGGAGATGGTTTGGGGTGAGCTGGACCGCAGAGTGAAGGCAAAGGGGCCAACAAGTGCTAAACACCTCTGGGAACTCCTTCAAGACTGTTGGAAAACCATTTCAGGTGACTACCTCTTGAAGCTCATGGAGAGAATGCCAAGAGTGTGCAAAGCAGTAATCAGAGCAAAGGGTGGCTATTTTGAAGAAACTAGAATATAAAACATGTTTTCAGTTATTTCACCTTTTTTTGTTAAGTACATAACTCCACATGTGTTCATTCATAGTTTTGATGCCCTCAGTGCGAATCTACAATGTAAATAGTCATGAAAATAAAGAAAACGCATTGAATGAGAAGGTATGTCCAAACTTTTGGCCTGTACTGTATGTAAATAATCTCTGTGACAATTTATCAAATGCTGCTTATCATTTTTATGCAGATGATACCGTCATCTATTGTTCATCCCCTTCAGTCGTTAAAGCTGTGTAATACCTGCAGTCTGACCCACTTAACTCAACCTAAGCTGGTGTTAAATGCAGAAAAATCAAAAATTATGCTTTTTTTCAAATGGCAAAGACTTAACATCTGATCTTCCAAAGATCTTGACTACTCGAGGGCTTGAAATTGTTACAATGTTCAAGTATTTAGGTATTATCACTGATCAGAACTTGTCTTTCAAAGCACATATCGAAAACCTTGTCGCCAAGCTGAAGGTTAAATTGGTCTTCTTCTTTAGAAATAAATCCAACTTCTCCCTTCAGGCAAGAAGACACTTGATATGTGCAACTTTTTTACCTCTGCTGGATTATGGTGATCTGCTTTTCATGAATGCAGACGGCCAGTATCAAAAGAAGTAAGACACTGTGTACCATTGTTCTTTGCGCTTTTTTAATGGTTGTGGAAATCGCATACACCATTGTACTCTGTATGCCACTGCTAAATGGCTGTCTTTGTATGTCCACAGGCTCTCACACTGGTTGGTTTTTATATATTAATCTATTCTTGGCCTTTTACCTCTTATCTTTTTTACATACATGTGTAGAAACCAAAATCAATATGGCCTTCACTCTCACAATATTCTTCAAATGCTGGTTCCAAGGTTGAGAACAGTACTCTGCAAAAAAGCTTTTAAATATGCTGCTCATTTGTCTTGGAATAATCTTCAGAAGGATATGAAACTGGCAGAGCTGATCACTGTGGGGGAGTTAAAGTCAATTTTAAAGGATCGAGAAATTTGCTCTTTAAGTCAATGTGACTATTCCTAAATCATTTCAGAAATTGTACTCAAATCATATTTATTCTTGTCCTGACCTTGTATCTCGTGTTGCATACTGTGTTTTTTTAATCATTTGTTATGTGTATTTGTATGTGTCTGTTTGCCTTGTAACTTGTAACAATGTTGTATGCTGCCCTCTTGGCCAGGTCACTCTTGAAAGATTTTTGATCTTAATGAGGCTTTTACCTGGTTAAATAAAGTGTATACATGTATATATACATATATACATATATATATATATATATATATATATATATATATATATATATATATATATATATATATATACATATATATATATATACATATATATATATATCACATCACATCATCAAATTAATATTTAGTAGTCCTGCCATTGGCACATAGTAGAGGTCTAATCCAATTGACCATCAAATTCTACTGCAGAGACTGGATCACTTAATTGGCCTAAAAGGTTCTGCACTGAACTGGTTTAAATCTTATTTATCTGATGTTTTCAGTTTGTTGACGTTCATAATGAATCATCCTTACGTACCAAAGTTTGTTTTGGAGTTCCGCAAGGTTCTGTGCTCGGACCAATCCTATTTACTCTATATATGCTTCCTTTAGGTAACATCATTAGAAATCACTCTATAAATTTCCATTGTTATTCGGATGACACTCAGTTGTATTTATCGATGAAGCCAGAAGAAAGTAATCAATTAACTAAACTCCATAACTGCCTTAAAGACATAAAAGCTTGGATGAGCACCAATTTCCTGATGTTAAATTCAGACAAAACTGAAGTTATTGTTCTTGGCCCCAAACAACTCAGAGACTCTTTATCTGATGACATAGTTTCTCTTGATGGCATTGCTCTGGCCTCTAGCACTACCGTAAGAAACCTCAGAGTAATATTTGATCAAGATTTGTCTTTTAATTCTCATTTAAAACAAACCTCACGGACTGCATTTTTTCATCTGCGTAATATTGCGAAAATTAGGCCTATCCTGACCCGAAAAGATGCAGAAAAATTGGTCCACGCTTTTGTTACCTCAAGGCTGGATTACTGTAACTCTCTGTTATCAGGTAGCTCTAGTAAGTCCTTAAAAACTCTCCAGCTAATTCAGAATGCAGCAGCACGTGTACTAACAGGAACTAAGAAACGAGATCATATTTCTCCTGTTTTAGCTTCTGTGCACTGGCTCCCTGTAAAATCCAGAATTGAATTTAAAATCCTACTGTTAACTTATAAAGCTCTAAATGGTCAAGCTCCGTCATATCTTAGAGAGCTCATAGTGCCATATTATCCCACCAGAACACTGTACTCTGAGAACGCAGGGTTACTCGTGGTCACTAAAGTCTCCAAAAGTAGATCAGGAGCCAGAGCCTTCAGCTATCAGGCTCCTCTCCTGTGGAATCATCTTCCTGTTACAGTCCGGGAGGCAGACACCGTCTCCACATTTAAAGCCTTTGGAAACACAGCTTGAAATAGTAAAAATGCATATATTATATCAAAGTCGATTGTCTCATTAATCATCTACAAAAGTCTGAGTGAAAATAACCGTTAATAACTATTAGAAAACCTGGTTTAAAAACAGCTCATTTTGCTGTTTAGACCACTTGCCAGGACAGAGTGGGCGTGGCAGATAACGCTCTGATTGACAGCTCCCTCGTTTTGATTGACATCTCCCTGGCTCAGCAATGGCTGCCACAAATTTAATCCAGCCGTAGGCTACATGTTTGAGCCCTCTGATGATTCAGAGGACGAAGCAGAAGCTGAAAATGATTCCTTTCAGGTGGTCACTGAATGGTAAGTTTCAAAATGTTTTGTGATTCATATTAATGTTACTTCGTAGAATAGTTAGCGTAACTTTTACATGCAATGTTACGGCCGGGCTCCACCGGCTGCAAACATACAGCGTAGCATCGCGGCGTATTCATTTGGGCTCCACTGACTGCGTACAGAAGCGACACGTAGAGAAGCCAGCGGGGTTGTTTACGGTTTGCTGAGCCGAGAGGCTGCATGAAATGTTAAAGCATTTTCCACCTAAATTATTAAGTTACATATATTTGAGTTATCTACAAGTTTACTGTACTGTTTGTTATCTACTCGCTTTCAAATGTCCGCCACGGACACAGTGTCACGGATAAACAATAGAAGAGCCGCTTAAATAGAGTTGTCGCGCCGCTCTCGTTGCCGGTGGAGCCGCTGTAATTGATTAACAGGGGGGCGAGCTGCTACGGGACTCGCGCTGCAGACGTGCCCGGTTGAGCCCGGCCGTTAGCTGAGATGAATGACAGCGGGACGCTAGCGCTTTGCCTTTTTTCATTGAGATAGTTTTCATTGAAAACATAAATCTGCTCCGTTTTTCTGATAATAGCCTTTTTCATTCAAACACATCCAGTCTTAATAGATTAAATATGTCTTTACTCTGACACACACACCGACCGTCAAAGCGGGAGAGACCGGTGCCGGCCGGCCGTCTCTCTGGCGTTTTATTGAAGTTTTTGCCCGCCTCGAATAACGTTCCCCTCCGGCTAAAATTGTGTTGTTTCTCGCAGCATCACCTCTGCGATTGGGGATATGTTTATGCGTAGCAAAGCTAACTACTTGGGGTTGGGGTCAGGGGTGAGGAAGGGTGCACATTACGTCCCCTCCCCACGAGTCGACACCAGCACCGGGCCCGGGGGGAAAGCCCGGCCGCTCACAAGCCACCTCTTCCTGCAGCTCCACGAGCCGCAAAGGCTCGGATTGTCCGGGCTCTGGAGCCGGTCAACCTGATCCGAGTGCTGCTGGGAGCCCGCTGGAGGCAGAGCCTCCGCTGGGTCGCAGCCGAGAGGTTCAGCCAGTTTACGATCTGTATTTTCTAAACATCAGACTAAGAGGCAGATTTAGCTGGAGCAGAAAGGTTTTGTTTTGCTGCCACTGGGGGGCGGGACGAGACAACTGACTGATGATTTATGATTGGTTTGGAATTTATTGCGTAATAAATCTCAGACATAACCACGGCCAAATCAAACCCAATTTCAAGAATGTACAAAAACTTAAAAGACAGATATTTCGAATTTGGATGGAAACTGATTTCTAATTGTTTTACATGTTTAATATTATGTACATAAGACCCTAAATTACATAGTTAGAAGGCTATTGTGGATTTGGGTTTCCAGAGGCTTTAAGACTAGACTTAAGACTTTCCTCTTTGATAAAGCTTATAGTTAGGGCTGGCTCAGGCTTGCCCTGTACCAGCCCCTAGTTAGGCTGACTTAGGCCTAGTCTGCCGGAGGACCCCCCTATAATACACCGGGCACTCTCTCTCCTTCTCTCTCTCCTTCTCTCTCTCTCCTTCTCTCTCTCTCCTTCTCTCTCTCCTTCTCTCTCTCTCTCTCTCTCTCTCTCTCTCTCTCTCTCGTATTCTATTACTGCATCTTGCTAACTCGGCCATTCTGGATGTCACTAACTCGGCTTCTTCTCCGGAGCCTTTGTGCTCCACTGTCTCTAAGATTAACTCATATCGCAGCGGTGCCTGGACAGAGTGACGTGTGTGGTTGTGCTGCTGCCGTGGTCCTGCCAGATGCCTCCTGCTGCTGCTGCTGCCATCATTAGTCATTAGTCATACTTCTACTGTTATTATACACATATGACTATTGTCACACATGTATACTGCCAGATATTAATACATACTTTCAGCATATTGTATCACAGTAGCCAGAACTACAACTATAATATTACTTTCAATAATGTTGTAAGCTACTGTCACTACCTGCATCTCTCTCTCTCTCTCTCTCTCTCTCTCTCTCTCTCTCTCTCTCTCTCTCTCTCTCTCTCTCTCTCTCTCTCACTCTCTCACTCTCTCACTGTGTCATGCGGATTACTGTTAATTTATTATGCTGATCTGTTCTGCACGACATCTATTGCACGTCTGTCCGTCCTGGAAGAGGGATCCCTCCTCAGTTGCTCTTCCTGAGGTTCTACCATTGTTTTTTCCCCGTTAAAGGTTTTTTTTGGGGGGAGTTTTTCCTGATCAGCTGTGAGGGTCCAAAGGACAGAGGGATGTCGTATGCTGGAAAGCCCTGTGAGGCAAATTGTGATTTGTGATATTGGGCTTCATCAATAAAATTGATTGATTGATTGATTGATTGATTGATAATCCTGGCTGGCATGTTCCCCATGAGCCTTTCACACTGTTGAGGGGTAATCTTGTCCCATTCTTCTTGAATTACTGCTTTTAATTCTTCTAAATTCTTTGGTTTATGCTTTGAAACAGACTTTGTGATAATCCACCACAGATTTTCAATGGGGCTCATGTCCAGGGATTGAGCTGGCCACTCTAAGACCTGGATACTGTGCTCCTGCAGCCAAGTTCTATTGGCCTTGGATGTGTGGCAAGGGGCATTATCTTGTTGAAACATCCAGTTTTTATCTCGACGGAACAGTGCACACGCAGAAGGGAGCATGTGGGTTTGGAGAATGGTACAATACTAGGGGTGGGTTAAAAATATCGATATTTTCGATATTATATCGATACACATGTGTAGAAACGATAATCGATACATAAATCCGACTATCGATATTTTAAAATGCAATAGATTTTACCCGTTAGGTGTTCTTGTTTTTGTTTGACTCAGCCCTTTAATCTCGCGTGGTTTAGTGTTTCGCGCACCATTAACGCAGTCAGATCTCGCGAGATCCAGGCTATCCGCGTCAGAGAGAACAACCATGGCAGAGAGAGAAGCAGACCTTGTGTCTCCCGGATATTTGAAAGCCGATGTCTGGCGGCATTTTGGGTTCAAGAAAAGAGAAGGTAGCGAGGAACTGGACAGAAACAACGCTGTGTGCAAAATATGCAAAGTGGAGGTGAAGTACAGTGGCAACACAACCAATCTCCGGAGCCATTTAATGAGGCACCACCCGGAGCATGCACAACAACCAGGTGATGCTAACAGGTCACTGGCACTGGCGCAACCGACGCTGGAGAAAGCATTTGGGGCGAAGTTTCCGTCCACGTCTCCGCGTGCAGAGAAAATCACGTCGGCTCTGGCAAGTTTTATTTGCAAGGATCTCAGACCATACAGCGTGGTGGAAAACGTAGGCTTCAGACATTTTGTCCATACACTGGAACCACGTTATGCGATACCGACACGGAAACAACTGAGTCAAGTCACAATCCCAAAGATGTACGCTGATGTTAAAAACAACATCGCAACTGCACTGAAATCAGCAGAGAGAGTTGCTGTCACTTGCGACAGCTGGACAAGCAGAGCTATGGATTCTTATCTAACCATCACTTGTCACTACATCGACGGGACCTGGTGCCTTGTGTCTCATGTCTTACAAACGCGGGCGATTGAAGCCAGCCACACTGCGACTCATCTTGCTGAGCTGCTGACCGAGGCGCTTCGAGAGTGGGAGCTCACGGACAAAGTCTCGGCTGCCGTTACCGACAATGCGGCGAACATGGTCCGGGCAGTGGCCTCAATGGGGCTGTTGCATGTGGGCTGTTACGCCCACACGCTCAACTTAGCCTCCCAAGCAGCACTCAAAATACCCTCTGTTGCCCGACTGTTGGGCCGAGTGAGGCGAATTGCAGCCTTTTTTCATCGCAGCACAACGGCGAGCCACATGCTTAAAGAAAAACAAAAGCTTCTGAACCTGTGTCAACACAAGTTGGTGATCGACGTGGTGACCCGCTGGAACAGCTCCCTGGACATGCTGGAGCGCTTTTTGGAGCAACAACCAGCAATCACAGGTGAATATACCATTACCAATCTTTGTCTTTGTTATCCGTTTTAAAAACGTGTTTGTTCTCATGTTGTATTTTGATCACTGTGAAGCATTATGACTAGAAAGGAGCTATATAAATAAACTTCATTCATAAAGTTCATTCATAGTACTGTGCTGACCCTAGGTGGGCGGTGTGTGTGACTGCAGGGTGTAGGCTTCATGTCCGCTCAGACAGACAGACAGACAAAGACTATGTGCCTGTGGCACAGATGGGTTTCAATTAATGTATATAAATAATGTATATTAATTGGACAATAAAGTTTTTCTTATCTTATCACAGCAACGCTGCTCTCACCTGAAGTGCGCAGGAATGAGCGAGACCTCTGCACGCTAACAGAGGCTGACGTGACAGTAGCAGAAGATATTGTGAAAGCTCTCCAACCACTGAAGGTATCACTCTTGTCTTATTAATGTTTTGTATATTCTCATTTTTGTTTCTTTTGTCATTTGTCTTGTCTTAGCTCATACTTTACTGCAGCACTTGAGATCTGTTTCAGATAGTGCTACACACAAATATAATGTATTATCATTTTTAATATTACTGAAGGCAGCCACATTGGTCATGTCCGAAGAGATGACTCCAACACTCTCCGTCATTGCACCCATGCACGCTCGGCTATTGGATCAGATGACCAGTGTCCCCGACGACTCACCCGTGATTAAGGAGCTCAAGACTGCTGTGCACATCAACTTGAGTTCAAGGTATGCTTAGTTAAAATACACTGGGGTGTGTCTGTGCATGTAAGTGCACTGTATACACACTGCTTACCTGTATGTATGCAAAGCCAATGCAATGACTCAAAGATGCTATATGTTATTATGAAATCTCTTTTTTAAGATACGAGGCACTAAAAGAGACACTCTATGAAGCATCAGCTCTTGATCCTCGCTTCAAGACTCTGCCCTACTTATCTCAAGAAGCCTGTGATGACACCTTCGCCAGGCTGACTACAGTCTTGACGGAAGCTGCTCACCTGGAGCAAGTGGAGTCATCTGATGTAAGTTAATGAGATGTAATGTACGTTACTACAGTATTTGTATACACACACACACACACAGGCACATGCACAATTAATTTATTATCCTGATCATGAATATTTATCTTTACATAGCCACAAGCTGATGGAGCTGCTGTTTCTGCACAGCAGGAAGACAACTCCCTTGCTGCTGATGCTGCTGATCCTCCCCCAATAAAGAGGTCCAAGGAGCCTTCTTCTGCACTCATGTCTCTCCTGGGTCCAGCCTACAAGCCAAAAGAACCAGCTGCACCAGTGAGAAGTGCAGCTGAGAAGGCAAAGGATGAAGTAAAAGGATACAGAGAAGTAGAGCCTCTCCCACTCTCTGAAAATCCACTGAGCTGGTGGATGAAGCATGAGGAGAGTTACCCTCTTTTAGCTCACCAAGCAAAGCGTTATCTTTGTGTGCCTGGGACCAGTGTCCCTTCAGAGAGGGTATTTTCAACTGTTGGTGACATTATTACAGCAAAAAGGAGCTGCCTCACTCCAGAACATGTTGATCAGCTGCTGTTCCTGCAGAGAAATCTTACAGTACCCAGCAAGTAGTGATTAAGCAGTCATGAAGAATGGGCCTTAGTGTCATGTACTTTACAACTGGGTTTAGATTGTCCAGAATTTTTAGGCAATCAAGTTTCTTTTAAAATGCACTTTAGTTCAGAGGTGGGTTTTTACAATTTCTGTTCAAAATGCACCAAAGCTTTGTGAGACAATCACTGCTGTGTTTGTACTGTGTTTTCATAAGGGACACTACAGTATTACTTTTTGTGGTCTGGGTGTAGTGTCTGTTGTTGACATTTATTATTATTGTTTACATTGAATGGCTATTTCAATAAAAAGTACAAGATGTTGTATAACTATTTGTTCAATGGTCAGTTATGTCTTAATGTAAATATTAATATTTAATTATGCACCAGGTTAGGGGGTTACTTTTACAATTGAATTTACAGCATTAGTTCTTTGAGAATCTCTTCCATTACCAAAGCAAAATTGGTGTTATAACTAAAATATCGATATCGAATCGTATCGAATCGTATCGGAAATTGTATCGACTTGGG
>CM023151.1:38439163-38576616 GCA_013133815.1 Cromileptes altivelis
CAGGCAGAGGCCTGACATAGTGTTGTGGTCAGTGAGTCAACGGATAGTTTATTTCACTGAACTGACAGTTCCTTGGGAAGACTCAGTGGAAGAAGCCTATGAAAGAAAAAAGCTTAGATATGCAGACTTAGGAGCAGAAGCTGAGCAGCGAGGATGGAAGACTAGGATTTGTCCAGTGGAAGTGGGGTGTAGGGGATTCATAGCAAGATCAGCTGTCTCACTCCTGGGAGTTTGAGGAAGACAGTGAAGGAAATGTCAGATGAAGCAAGTAGAGCAAGCAAATGGATCTGGGTGAGAAGAAATAATGTCAGTTGGGAGTCAGCAGGGAGAACTACTAAGCAGGGTACATAACTCCTTGAGATCAGGTGGAGAGATCCACTTCCTCTCAGGAGAAAATCCAGGAAGAAGAAGGTTATTTCTTGTGCTTACGGCCATACCACCCTGAATATGCCCGATCTCGTCCGATCTCGGAAGCTAAGCAGGGTCGGGCCGGGCCAGTACTTGGATGGGAGACCTCCTGGGAATACCCGGTGCTGTTAGCTTGTGGGGCAGCTGTGGCTCAGAGGTAGAGCCACAGCAACTGTCCACCAATTGAAAGATCAGTGGTTTGATCCCGGACTCCTCCAGGCTGCATGTTAAAACATCCTTAAGCAAGATACTGAACCCCAAATTGCCCCCGATGGCTGTTCCATCGGTGTGTGAGTGTGGTAAAACTGAGTAGCAGGTGGCACCTTGTATGGTAGCCTCGGCCACCAGTGTATCAATGTGTGTGTGAATGGGTGAACATGACTCGTAGTGTAAAAAGTGCTTTGAGTGGTCACTAGATGACTAGAAAGGCACTATACAAATGCAGGTCCATTTACCATTTAAGTGTGGGAGTGGCCTATTTGAATCCCTTTGTTTGAGACCACGCTGCAAGATGAGTGTGTTTGTTGATCCTGTGACTTTATCTGTCTCCTTTAACTTAAGCTTATATTGTAGTTATGCTATGTAGCGCGTTAAATAGAGTATGGTGAATGTGCTAGGAAAGGTAGTATCAGCACTGTCTCTACCTGGAGCTCGCATGTACGGAGCCTGGGTTTGTTGAAGGTGGCAGTGCTGTTTGGGCTGAGAAAGCCATGTGTAAGTAAGGTAAAGGAGGTTATTGGGTTGGTGTGGGGAGCAGTGAGACCTGGCATTAGGGGAGTGTCTCTGGGACGCCAGAGATCACTGTCTAGCCTCCTGGAGGTGTCGTGGGACCAACTAGACGAAACACTGGTGAAAGGAGGTTCCCACCTGATGACCCCAAAGACATGTTAGTTATCACTGCTCACTGGTCTGTAGAGTTAAGCCTTGCCATATTATCTTATCATAGGGCTTAGGAGGTTATTCACTGAGTGCTGATCCTTTCTCTAGAGCACAAACTTCTTGTGTTTATTTGAAAACTGACACCACCTGAGACCAAATATATTTACTGTCACCACCTGAGACTAAATACTGACACCACCTGAGACTGACTATATTTACTGTCACCACCTGAGATTAAATATATTTACTGTCACCACCTGAGACTAAATACTGACACCACCTGAGACTGACTATATTTACTGTCACCACCTGAGACTAAATATATTTACTGTCACCACCTGAGACTAAATACTGACACCACCTGAGACTGACTATATTTACTGTCACCACCTGAGACTAAATATATTTACTCACACCACCTGAGACGAAATACTGACACCACCTGAGTCTAAATACATTGACTGACACCACCTGAGACCAAATATATTTACTCACACCACCTGAGACTGAATATATTTACTGACATCACTTGAGGCTAAATATATTTACTGACACCACCTGAGACTGAATATATTTACAGACACCACCTGAGACTAAATATATTTACTGACACCACGTGAGACTAAATATATTTACAGACACCACCTCAGACTGAATAAATTTACTGACACCACGTGAGACTAAATAAATTTACTGACACCACCTGAGACTAAATATATTTCCTGACACCACCTGAGAATGAATATATTTACTGACATCACTTGAGGCCAAATATATTTACTGACACCACCTGAGACTGAATATATTTACTGTCACCACCTGAGACTAAATATATTTACTGACACCACGTGAGACTAAATAAATTTACTGACACCACCTGAGACTAAATATATTTCCTGACACCACCTGAGACTGAATATATTTACTGACACCACCTGAGACTAAATACATTTACTCACACCACCTGAGAATGAATATATTTACTGACATCACTTGAGGCTAAATATATTTACTGACACCACCTGACACTGAATATATTTACAGACACCACCTGAGACTAAATATATTTACTGACACCACGTGAGACTAAATATATTTACAGACACCACCTCAGACTGAATAAATTTACTGACACCACGTGAGACTAAATAAATTTACTGACACCACCTGAGACTAAATATATTTCCTGACACCACCTGAGAATGAATATATTTACTGACATCACTTGAGGCCAAATATATTTACTGACACCACCTGAGAATGAATACATTTACTGACACCACCTGAGACTGAATATATTTACTGTCACCACCTGAGACTAAATATATTTACTGACACCACGTGAGACTAAATAAATTTACTGACACCACCTGAGACTAAATATATTTCCTGACACCACCTGAGACTGAATATATTTACTGACACCACCTGAGACTAAATACATTTACTCACACCACCTGAGAATGAATATATTTACTGACATCACTTGAGGCTAAATATATTTACTGACACCACCTGACACTGAATATATTTACTGACACCACCTGAGACTGAATACATTTACTGACACCACCTGAGACTAAATAATGACACCACCTGAGACTAAATATATTTACTGACACCACCTGAGACTAAATATATTTCCTGACACCACCTGAGACTGAATATATTTACTGACACCACCTGAGACTAAATAATGACACCACCTGAGACTAAATATATTTACTGACACCACCTGAGACTAAATATATTTCCTGACACCACCTGAGACTAAATAATGACACCACCTGAGACTAAATACATTTACTGACACCACCTGAGACTAAATAATGACACCACCTGAGACTAAATATATTTACTGACACCACCTGAGACTAAATATATTTCCTGACACCACCTGAGACTAAATAATGACACCACCTGAGACTAAATATATTTACTGACACCACCTGAGACTAAATAATGACACCACCTGAGACTAAATACATTTACTCACACCACCTGAGAATGAATATATTTACTGACACCACCTGACACTGAATATATTTACTGACATCACTTGAGACTAAATATATTTACTGACACCACCTGAGAATGAATATATTTACTGACACCACCTGAGACTAAATACATTTACTCACACCACCTGAGACTGAATAATGACACCACCTGAGACTAAATACATTTACTCACACCACCTGAGACTAAATATATTTACTCACACCACCTGAGACTGAATATATTTACTGACACCACCTGAGACTGAATATATTTCCTGACACCACCTGAGACTGAATATATTTACTGACACCACCTGAGACTAAATACATTTACTCACACCACCTGAGAATGAATATATTTACTGACATCACTTGAGGCTAAATATATTTACTAACACCACCTGACACTGAATACATTTACTGACACCACCTGAGACTGAATATATTTACTGTCACCACCTGAGACTAAATATATTTACTGGCACCACCTGAGACGAAATACTGACACCACCTGAGTCTAAGTACATTTACTGACACCACCTGAGACTGAATATATTTACTGACATCACTTGAGGGTAAATATATTTACTGACACCACCTGAGACTGAATATATTTACTGACACCACCTGAGACTAAATATATTTCCTGACACCACCTGAGACTGAATATATTTACTGACACCACCTGAGACTAAATATATTTACTGACACCACCTGAGACTGAATATATTTACAGACACCACCTGAGACTAAATATATTTACTGACACCACGTGAGACTGAATATATTTACTGACACCACCTGAGCCTAAATATATTTACTGACACCACGTGAGACTAAATATATTTACTGATACCACCTGAGACTGAATATATTTACTGACATCACTTGAGGCTAAATATATTTACTGACACCACATGAGACTAAATAAATTTACTGACACCACCTGAGACTAAATATATTTCCTGACACCACCTGAGACTGAATATATTTACTGACACCACCTGAGACTAAATACATTTACTCACACCACCTGAGAATGAATATATTTACTGACATCACTTGAGGCTAAATATATTTACTGACACCACCTGACACTGAATATATTTACTGATACCACCTGAGACTGAATACATTTACTGACACCACCTGAGACTAAATATATTTCCTGACACCACCTGAGACTAAATATATTTACTGACACCACCTGACACTGAATATATTTACTGACACCACCTGACACTGAATATATTTACTGACACCACCTGAGACTAAATATATTTCCTGACACCACCTGAGACTAAATATATTTCCTGACACCACCTGAGAATGAATATATTTACTGACACCACCTGAGACTAAATACATTTACTCACACCACCTGAGACTAAATAATGACACCACCTGAGACTAAATACATTTACTCACACCACCTGAGACTAAATACATTTACTGACACCACCTGAGAATGAATATATCTACTCAGACCACCTGAGACTGAATATATTTACTGACATCACTTGAGGCTAAATATATTTACTGACACCACCTGACACTGAATATATTTACTGACACCACCTGAGACTGAATATATTTACTGACACCACCTGAGACTGAATATATTTACTGACACCACCTGAGACTAAATAATGACACCACCTGAGACTAAATATATTTCCTGACACCACCTGAGACTAAATAATGACACCACCTGAGACTAAATATATTTACTGACACCACCTGAGACTAAATATATTTACTGACACCACCTGAGACTAAATATATTTCCTGACACCACCTGAGACTAAATAATGACACCACCTGAGACTAAATATATTTCCTGACACCACCTGAGACTAAATAATGACACCACCTGAGACTAAATACATTTACTCACACCACCTGAGAATGAATATATTTACTGACACCACCTGACACTGAATATATTTACTGACATCACTTGAGACTAAATATATTTACTGACACCACCTGAGAATGAATATATTTACTGACACCACCTGAGACTAAATACATTTACTCACACCACCTGAGACTAAATAATGACACCATCTGAGACTAAATACATTTACTCACACCACCTGAGACTAAATATATTTACTCACACCACCTGAGACTGAATATATTTACTGACACCACCTGAGACTGAATATATTTCCTGACACCACCTGAGACTGAATATATTTACTGACACCACCTGAGACTAAATACATTTACTCACACCACCTGAGAATGAATATATTTACTGACATCACTTGAGGCTAAATATATTTACTAACACCACCTGACACTGAATACATTTACTGACACCACCTGAGAATGAATATATTTACTGACACCACCTGAGACTAAATAATGACACCACCTGAGACTAAATATATTTACTGACACCACCTGAGACTAAATATATTTACTGACATCACTTGAGACTAAATATATTTACTGACACCACCTGAGAATGAATATATTTACTGACACCACCTGAGACTGAATATATTTACTGACACCACCTGAGACTAAATAATGACACCACCTGAGACTAAATATATTTACTGACACCACCTGAGACTAAATATATTTACTGACACCACCTGACACTGAATGTATTTACTGACACCACCTGAGAATGAATATATTTTCTGACACCACCTGAGACTAAATAATGACACCACCTGAGATTAAATACATTTACTGACACCACCTGAGACTGAATATATTGACTGACACCACCTGAGACTGAATATATTTACTGACACCACCTGAGACTAAATACATTTACTCACACCACCTGAGACATTTACTCACACCACCTGAGAATGAATATATTTACTGACACCACCTGAGACTGAATATATTTACTGACACCACCTGACACTGAATATATTGACTGACATCACTTGAGACTAAATATATTTACTGATACCACCTGAGACTGAATATATTTACTGACACCACCTGAGACTAAATACATTTACTGACACCACCTGAGACTAAATACATTTACTGACACCACCTGACACTGAATATATTCACTGACACCACCTGAGACTGAATATATTTACTGACACCAACTGAGAATGAATATATTTACTGACACCACCTGAGAATGAATATATTTACTGACACCACCTGAGACTAAATAATGACACCACCTGAGACTAAATAACTGACACCACCTGAGACTAAATAATGACACCACCTGAGACTAAATACATTTACTGACACCACCTGAGACTGAATATATTTACTGACATCACTTGAGACTAAATACATTTACTGACACCACCTGAGACTGAATATATTTACTGACACCACCTGACACTGAATATATTTACTCACACCACCTGAGACTGAATATATTTACTGACATCACTTGAGGGTAAATATATTTACTGACACCACCTGAGACTGAATATATTTACTGACACCACCTGAGACTAAATAATGACACTACCTGAGACTAAATACATTTACTGACACCACCTGAGACTAAATATATTTACTGACATCACTTGAGACTAAATATATTTACTGACACCACCTGAGACTGAATATATTTACTGACACCACCTGAGACTAAACAATGACACCACCTGAGACTAATTACATTTACTGACACCACCTGAGACTAAATATATTTACTGACACCACCTGACACTGAATATATTTACTGACATCACTTGAGACTAAATATATTTACTGACACCACCTGAGACTGAATATATTTACTCACACCACCTGAGACTGAATATATTTACTGACATCACTTGAGACTGAATATATTTACTGACACCATCTGAGACTGAATATATTTACTGACACCACCTGAGACTGAATATATTTCCTGACATCACTTGAGACTAGATATATTTACTGACACCACCTGAGACTAAATATATTTTCTGACATCACTTGAGACTAAATATATTTCCTGACACCACCTGAGACTGAATATGTTTCCTGACACCACCTGAGACTAAATACTGACACCACCTGAGTCTAAACACTTTTACTGACACCACCTGAGAATAAATATATTTACTGACACCACCTGGAACAATCATATTCAATATGGCCACCCACTTAGTGTTCGTTGCTGTACTGGATTCTATGTGGTTACTGTGGCTGCGGTCAAATAGTCTTTTTTGCTTTGGAAGGTTCCTAACTGAGTGAAATGACCCGGAAGCATCTCAGTGGCAGCCATGATAACAGCTGGTCGAATTCTCAAAATTTTAAGGAAAGGTGCTTCATTGCTTCCTTTACAATCTCCTTTAGCATGGGGTACACTGGACCATCCTTTGCGAAAAGAAAGGAGATGATGCCGTCCCACAAGTCCTTACGGCGGCAATATTTAAATCGACCAAGCAACGCACCATTCACAAACTCAAATGATTAGGAAAGAAAAAGATCAACATTATGATGCCATGACTTGTTCATATGCTGTATGTTTTCAACTTTCAACATTATGTTAAACTTAGATGTGAACTATGAACGTTTCGCTACTATTGGTGTACCCTCCGTCCACAGCTTTGTTTAACTTGTTTTATAACAGGATAAACAAATATACAAATATACAATGCATTATTTAAATTTTCCGATTTTCGTGTGAATGAGAAAAAACAGAAATCCATGTGCTTTTCCCGTTTTCATCTTCAAATGGCTAATTGATATAGAAATTAAACCAAAACCAGAATCCTACTTGTTTTTCGCCTTTATTGTTATATCTATATTATCTGCCCGTACTGCATCTGAAAACAGTGGCATCGGCTATGATTATGGCCTAGATAGATAGATAGATAGATAGATTCAGGAGTATTATCTAGACCTGCTCTATGTGTAAAGTGCCCTGAGATGACTTTTGTTGTGATTTGGTGCTATATAAATAAAACTGAATTGAAAATAATAGATAGATAATCAATGAAATAACGTTGCTGTGCTTCGTGTGTAAATGTGCAGCTTCCCACTTTGTATTCCCCTGTACAGTGTTTCCCTGCAGAGCTACAGCGGAAGCATCATAACAAAAAATACAAAAGACGTTAAAACGTTAACGTAACGTTAAAAGATATCTGCCTGAGGTTATTAAATACCTGCAGCGATTCTTTCGCCGTGTTGTCCACGTTTATATATCCTGCATGAATCAACATGATAAGAACGTACGGGGCGCAATATCTAAGATGTGCTTTTTGTAGTCCATCTTCAGAACACTGTAGTTTCACCACAGCAGACCCACGTCAATAACATCCGCCGTTGCATCATTACGTAGCCCAGTGTAAGTGCGGTCGGATTCTCTCAGCACCACAGTTCCTGAGTCCTTACGAATTCTCCTTCACATCTTCCCTTGACCTCGTGACGTTTTCCATTGAGGTCAAGGAAAAGTGGTTAGGAAAAGACAATAGGAGGGACTTTTCGACTGCAGCCTCTATGTTTTTTGGTGTTGTGGCCCCACCCACCTGAATGATGTAACCATGGAGGCGGAGCAGGAAGTGCAGAGGGATCTCCTCTCCTGATAGGGTATCCAGACTGGCTAATCGTGGGTCCTCTCCTCGCAGCTCCAGCAGCTCGAAGCCTTTCTGCTCTGCAGCCAATAGGAAGCCGGGCTAATGGACAAAAAAAACTAAATATTAACCTGTAGCTAATCATAAGACTTTTATTTATAAATATTATATTTTTTATTTTAGCATTAGCGCCACAAGACAGATGACCACTGTTATATGTTAATGTTACGTGTTGTCGTGAACGCATCACTCACTTCATACTTCCACAGATTCGCATGCAGTGCGAATGATGTGACTGGCCGGCCGGTGCACAGGAAGCTGCAGTGTGGCTCATGCACCAGCCGGTCATGCTGCCGCAAAGCATCGTGGGAGAGCAGCGTCAGTGCGGCAGTGTCGGCGAGGAACAGTGGCAGCCTGTAGCGCCGAGCTAATGCTAGAAACTGCTTCACCGTCTGCTGCAGAAACCAGACAGAGAAGGTTACCATGGCAACGGCTACCAGAAAAGGGAAGGAAAGAAGGTGTTGGACATGTTAACCCTTCAAAATAAAACAAGATACAACACCACTGAGAGCACTGCTAACAGAGATGCTAACAGGCTAACAATGAGGCTAACATTGAGGTTGACAGGCTAACAGTGAAGCTAACAGGTATGCTAACAGCGAGGGTGATGCTAACAATGAAGCTAACAGCGAGGCTCACAGTGAAACTCACAGATATGCTAACAGTGAGGGTGATGTGGAGCTAACAGCAATGGCAGCAGGGTTGCTAACAGTGAAGCTAACAGCAATGGCAGCAGGGTTGCTAACAGTGGAGCTAACAGCAATGGTAGCAGGGATGCTAACAGTGGAGCTAACAGCAATGGCAGCAGGGTTAGTAACAGTGGAGCTAACAGCAATGGTAGCAGGGATGCTAACAGTGGAGCTGACAGTAATGGCAGCAGGGTTGCTAACAGTGGAGCTAACAGCAATGGTAGCAAGGATGCTAACAGAGGAGTTGACAGCAATGGTAGCAGGGATGCTAACAGTGAGGCTAACTGCAGTGCGGCTGTGAACGTTGGCGCTGACTCACCCATTGTATGTCGCTGGCGGTCAGATGACCTGTTCTGCTCAGGATGTGAGGGCCAGGCTGCAGGAGAAAGGAATGAAGGGAAATGTGAGGAAAAATAAAAAGCATCAGCTTCCTGGGTGTTTCTCAAAGTCAGTACTTGGCAAGTCCATGCAAGAGTCCGGACTTCCCAAAAACAGGAGGACGGGAGTACAGTCATTTCTGCTTTTGGAACAGCAGCGAACTTGATGATGTCCCCACCTCCGCTCGCCTTGGGTGTTGTACTGTGTTGTATACATGCATTTAGAATAAAACAATATAAACACAGCCCAGCCCTGCGTCTTTTCATAGACATTGTAAGAAATTAATATTTATATGTTTTTAATGTTTCAGCATATATAACTGACACACAAAAACATATAATAATAATATAAAATATTTTCATAACACGTCTCATAAAACCTTTTCCCCGCAGCTGGCTTTTGATCATATTTAATCTGTATCCAATTCCTGCACCTGGCTTCTGATTATAATCAAAAGTCAGCTGCGGGGGAAAAGTTTGTGGAGAGTTGGTGGTTATTGTGATCATGAACGTTGGCGAGATGGAAATCAAAAATCAATAATTGACATGGATCGGAGAAGGCTTCTTGGTACAGTTATTGCAGCAGAATTGCTGTACCTGCAGGCTGAGGAGGAGGCTGCTCAGCTGAGGAGGAGGCTGCCCAGCTGACGAGGCAGATCCCAGAAAGACAGCTGAGGATGAGGATGAGACGTGTGATGCTTGCGTGTCTCTATTATTTGATATGTTTGTCCAGTTGTAGACAAAGTACCAGGAAAAATAGTAATATCACAACAAAGAACAAAAACTCAGTCACAAGTCAAAGTGCTGCAAATCTGACTTGAGTAAAAGTACCTGGGTATTGTCAGCAGAATGTAGGACTACTTCAAATGACTCAATATGCAGAGTGACCCAATTTCAAGTGTTGTAATCATCATATACATGAATATGTATTGAGTATTAATCGATCAATTTACACGTAGGCTACATGTGAGCAGCATTTAAATGTTGTCATGGTAGAACTCATTTTAACAGCTGTCACTGGTGCACTAGTCTGATCTATAACAACACACAGCAACTTGTAAATATGAAACAACAACATATAAAACAAAGTACCTGAAAAGTAACTATAGCTATCAAATAAATGTAGCTTGAGTAGAATGCACAGTATTTCCCTCTCAGTATAAAGTAGCACAAAATAGAAATACCCAAAGTACAAGTTCATCAGATTTGTACTTAAGTACAGTAGCTACTTGAGTAAATATACTTAGTTACTGTCCCTCACTGCATTTGTCTCATCATTATGCTTTCTGTCTACATTTTTATGGAGACGTGACAGTTTACTTGGTACACCTAGAAAAAACAGCAGTTTAATATTCAGTCTGACATTTTATTGAAGTGTTGAGTTGTACATTGTGGTGCTGTTGAACTGTGCTGGATTACACTGACAGCAGTTTGTCATTTAGTCTGTCCTAACCAATATAAATGGATCAGACAGGTCAGATGTGAAGAGGAAAAAATTATTCAGACATCAAGTATACGATTCATATCAGATAATCAATATTTAAAATGCTGTTGAATACATACCACAATAAAGACAATTAATTAATTAAGGTGCTTCAGCTGCTCTCCACCGACTGCACCGCCTGGCTCTCACCTGATCTAACAGCTGATTGGTTCAGATGTCGACTCAACAAGATGACGTTTTAGATAAACTACTCATTTTTGTTGAATTTTAGAGATTAAGATTGTATTTGTCTGATTTGAAGGTTTATTCTGTGAACAGAAACATGTTGTGTGACTGATGGTGAAGTTTAGTCGTCACAGACTGAATACATTCATCATAAACTATACAGAATCTACTGTATATTAACACTGGACTGTTTTAATTATTGAAGTATTTAGCAACACAGAGACTGGTGGTCAGTGGGATGTGAGGACTCTTAAACTAACATGTGTACAGATGTGAAGCCCTGACTGTATCTGACTGAGCCTTAATGAAAGCTGTTGTCTTGTATAAAATGTGAAGCTTATAGTCAAACACAGTGTATTCAGCCTGTGTAGTTGAGGGGACAGGTCAAACTGATATGATGCTGATTTACAAGAGAGTTCATATGAAATGGAGGATAAACCATGAACATAAACTACAGATCACCTGTAAAGCATTTTAATGAATTCATCTATCATAATTAAAACAACTGGAGACTGAGAACAAACTGATATATGGGTCTGATCACTTCTTTAATGAATTGACATCATTCCAGACAGGATGTTAGTGTGTCTATGACTTCCTGTACGGACTGAAGGCTGCTGGAAACTGTCGGGAAACTGTCAGACTTCACCGCAGCTTTTTGTCACCACCTCCTGCTGCAGCCGCCTGCTCTCGTTTCCTTCTGTTTTTGGTAAGTACTTTAAAGATTGATGACTGTGTATGTTTATTGATCTATTATCCTTTGTCTGTTTTTTTGTATTCTGTTGTTTTTTTAATCCCCTGGCATAAACAGTTTTTGATTGTACCTTAATATGTACATAAAGCTATTAAAAAAATAAATTATAAAAACTCTCTCTGACTTCCTATACGGACTGAAGGCTGCTGGAAACTGTCGGGAAACTGTCTGACCTGAGGCAGCTTTGTGTCACCACCTCCTGCTGATCTCGTCTACTGTCCAGGTGCAGTTCATCTCTGACGAGCCTGCTGAGCCACATCGTCTCTGAGTGGTTGAATTCTGACACAGATGACCTGTGACGTCATTTAAAAACTTTTCTGTTTGATCTAAATCAGGTTATTTTATGAATGTCATTATTCAGCAGTGGACATGTTGGAAAGTGTAAATGTTGATAAAAACATGAATCCAAATAAATGTATCGAAATCCTTGGTTGTGGCGTGCTGTGCTGTTGACGTGTGGCTCACCTTACTGACGTACTTCCGGTAGTAATACAACTGGAACAGCAGGAACACGGAGCTACTGACGATCAGCAGCGATAAGACGGCCGTCCGGTTCACACGAGGCATCTGGTAACATTGCACGGTAACCGGTTCCTCATGACACCCAAACCGGAACTCTGTGTTCGGGACTAACGGCGGAAAAACCGAACAACGGCGCGAAAAACTCCGAGCTGTCAGCAGCGACAACAACCGGCGCCATCTTTGAAATGACCGCTTCCTGCGGGGACTTTCGCAGTAAAATCAAAGAGCATGGATAACAAGAGGCGAAGCTCAATAGAACGCCCCATAGCAACAGACTGATTTATTTATTTATTTATTTATTTTTTATTGTGCGACACATACATACACTCATAGATACTTACAAACATACATGGGATGCAGAGATACACACAAAGCAAGGGTAAAAAAAACAACCAAAAAAGCCAGAGGCTTTTACAGATCACTTCCACAAAAATTTCTCCATTATAGAGTATGTTTTTGCGGCTTTCTTATTTCTAATGTCCTTAATTGTGGCAGCATAATGGTGCAGTTCTTGTCGAAAGGGTACAATGTTTGGTTAAGATTTGACCCATTTGTTTTTATGGATGTGAAATTTCCCCAAACTCAAGATCAACTGACAGAAAAAACACAAATCTTTGTCTTGGTCATCAAAATAAATAAAAAGGTGTTTTTCCTGGAAGCTGATCGTTCTTCCTTTTTTCTCTTGCACAAAATGTTGAACATCTTTCCAAAAAGTTCTACTGTAGGTACATTGATAAAATAAGTGAGAGATGGTTTCATCTTCAAGTCCACAGAAATCACACACATATTCAATGTCCAGTTTAAATCTTTCTAGTGTTTTTTTTACAGGGTAGATTTGACCTAAAATTTTAAACGAAACTTCTTTTACCTTGTTATTAAGACAGAATTTGTCACCAACCACCACGCCATAGCAACAGACTCGCCCATGGTTTCGTCCTACCGCTGCCATGTTGGACTGTCAGCAGACCGCAGCAGACCCGCTTGCTTACAAAAACACACAGACAAACTGAAGTATATCGCTATTAATTATGCTTACAATGCTACTCACCTCGTGATAGCTTGGTCACAGCTGCTTTTTCATTCATCATTTTTGTAAAGCAAAATATAGACTTTAAAAAAAAACAAAATGAAGAAAAACGGCCTAGATGGCATCTCTACATATTACATCCACTTATGAGAAGATTAACTTAATTACCCCTTCAAAAGCACCCCATAAGCCAATCTACCAAAAAAAAAAAAAAAAAAAAAAAAATCAATATTTTAACTAGAAACACATTAATGGCGACGTCACATAGTCAGGAATAAAGATTTATTTACAGTTTGTACAGTAAGGGGACAGTGATAATAATATTAATAGGCTATTTTAATATGATATATTTTAATGCTAAAGCAGTAATCAGTTCTGATATAAATGGTCCAAGAGGCAATATGTGTATGTATATATATATATATATATATATATATATATACACACACACACACACACACACACATCTATATCTATATATATATACATATATATATATATGTATATATATACATGTTTATAGATATACACACAACAAAACAAAACTGGCATATTAAATTGATATTAAAACACTTTAAAACGTACACCTCAGGAGTTCTTACCTGTCGGTATCCTTCGGGAAATGGTGGAAGGCCAGGTGCGGGGTGTTCCACTGATAGTTGTTGCAGTTAATTGCACTACACTGTTTTCTTTTACTTTTTTCCTCCTCTCTCCTTGACATCTTGCATGTCGTCTGGGCGCAACAGTCCAAGCTCAACAGTCCAAAATGGCGGCAGCGCTACCGCAGCGCCCCTAGTGGCTGTTGGGGTGTGTCCCAAGTCCCTCAAAATTACTGCTAACCACCTAACCTAGCCACCTTACCTAACTGTTTAGTCCCTCCCACTTAGGAAACCATTTAAGGAGTCAGGAGTTAGGGGTGAGGAGCGAGGATTGCTGATTCGAGACATGAGACGGCCTTACTCTGAAGGGTCACGTAAAGCGACGTCCTTTTCTGATGACGGCGGCACAGCTGGATCTGCTGCATAACGGAGCCAGTGTTTCGCGTACATCCCAAGTCACATTATATTCGTTGATCAAAGATGTAACCCCCCCCCCCCCCCCCCCCCCCCCCCCATCATGACTCTAGTCACACACTTTTGCATGTATTACCATTGTTACTGAGTCATTTGCTGAAGTTTGTCACAATTAAAGAATGGTCTGTAGCCCTGCCACTGTCACTGTGATGAGCATCATTATCATTATTATTATCATTATTATTATCACTATTATTAAATCCACTCGCCATCATTCAACAAGTCAGCTGCTGAGTGAATAAGACATATCAGACCTGTCAGTCTGCCTCAATCAATCAATTTTATTTATAAAGCCCAATATCACAAATCACAATTTGCCTCACAGGGCTTTACAGTATACGACATCCCTCTGTCCTTAGGACCCTCACAGCTGATCAGGAAAAACTCCCCAAAAAACCCTTTAACGGGGAAAAAACGGTCGAAACCTCAGGAAGAGCAACTGAGGAGGGATCCCTCTTCCAGGACGGACAGACGTGCAATAGATGTGGTACAGAACAGATCAGCATAATAAATTAACAGTAATCTGTATGACACAATGAGACAGAGAGAGAGAGAGAGACAGAGAGAGAGAGACAGAGACAGAGACAGAGAGAGATGCAGGACAGACGGTAATGACAGTAGCTTACAACAACAACATTAATGAAAGTAATAATATTAATTGATATTAATATTAATAATTAATATTACCTACAAGCTATTAAACATTATTCCACTCACATGACATGCAGGACAATTAATGATGGGCAAATGTGTGTGTGTGTGTGTGTGTGTGTGTGTGTGTGTGTGTGTGTGTGTGTGTGTGTGTGTGTGTGTGTGTTACATCAACACGTGGTTCTGGACATGAGCAGCTGCACATTTAACAGCCACACATCACCAACAGTCCGCTGAACAACGCAACGGGTTGTGAATGAAATAAACTTAATTACAACATGACAGTCTTGCAGGAAATATCATCAACGTTACTCTTTGTAGTCACGTAGGCATGTGAATTACAGCGTGTCATTGCAAAGAATGCATGTAACGGGTACACTTGAGCTGTTTCTCTGCCATCTTGTTCAAATGAGCCAGATGTAGGGGGGGCGGGTATTTATACGTCATGGCCTCAAGCTGAGAAAGACTTCCTGTTAGGAACCTCTCGTGTTACCTTACTCATCGCACCTAACAGATCCCTCCTAACGCCTAACGCTGACTCCTTACTGGCAGGAATAAGAGACATGAGACAGCCTTAAAGATGGCGGAGCTCGAACGACTTCCGGTTCAAGTCAGGAGTTAGCAGCATAAAATAAGAGACTTGGGACACACCCCATGCTCTTTGGTAAAATCCTTCTTCTTCTTCGGGTACGTCCCAAGTCTCTTATTTTGTGCTGCTAACTCCTAACTCCTTACTTGAACCGGAAGTCGTTCGAACTCCGCCATCTTTAAGGCCGTCTGTTAAATGTGCTGCTCCAGTGATATAACACCACGCACACACACATACACACACACATTTGCCCATCAGTAATTGTCCTGCATGTCATGTGAGTGGAATAATGTTTAATAGCTTGTAGGTAACATTAATTATTATAATTACTTTCATTAATGTTGTTACTGTCATTACTAGTGATGGGCAAATGAAGCTTTTGTGAAGCACTGAACCACTTGAGCCAGTTGTTTTGAAACAGGGTTCATTACTTGAAGCTTCAGTTACAGTGACCTCTCCTGGCGAAGTGCAAGGCTGCAGTCACATTAGGCAGGCTAGTTGGTGGACAGGAGGCATTTAATTACACACACACACACACACACACACCCCTCAATGAGCAGTGTTGGGGAAACTACTTTACTTGGGTTCTGAAGCATCTTTGCTTTGATCACCCATGGATTTAAATGTGTGCTTTGAAAATTGATGCGCACACACACTAACCTTGGACCAAGACGTTCATGCAATGAATGTCTTGAAAACGAACCCCATTTTTCGTGTGGGGTTTCCCGGTCTAGACCAATTCACGTCTCCATAAACCTTCAAATCAAACATGTAATGTACTCACCTCATAGGCACAGATGTTAGGAAGGTGTACGGGGGTTGCCGTGTGTTTGTATATCCGTTATTGTTCAATAAACATGCATTTTATCTCGGGATGTCTTGAAATTTTCTTCACCCCTTCTTCGTCCTGCAATGAATGAGTGCACTGGCTTTCTACTGCGCCACAGCGCCACCATAGCGGTTGGGAGGCTCACATCTTCACTCTGGGCCAGCTGATGGAGGTGTATGGCCCTGACTTGGACAATGCTGCTTCTCTGGTCTCATACCTGGAGATCAGGTCTGTCAGGGTGGCCAGCCTTCTGCTGAGAGGCTGGAAACAGCAGCTTAGTCCTAAAGAGCGGTCCCAGACTGCTGCCTTTAATCATGGACTGTTACAGCCTGATGGCTCTGATTCTTTCCCCCAGGTGAACATTGTTCCAGAGTTTAAATGTGATGTTGGTTTTCTGCCCAAACTGAGTCCAGGTGTTGACTATAAACTGAGTTCTATGGTATGTAAAATAATGTATTATTTATGTGTTAAAGTGTTAAACCAGAACAAACTTAAAGATCGAGTAGACACTCCATGGAGAGTTCATTTCAAGCTGACGGAGGCTCAGAGGCCTGAGTGAAGAGCACTGTACAAACCACCGTTAACTAGAAGGGCTGGGGATTTACAGTGGAGGCTTCTACATGGCATTGTCGCTGTTCATTCTTTTGTTTCTGTGATAAATCCAAATGTTGCTGACATCTGTCCCTTCTGCTCACAGAGAGAAACAGTCTTTCATTGCTTCTTAGAGTGCAGTAGACTGGTTTCTCTGTTCCAGTTTCTGGTCCAGGTGTTTGCTTTGTTTGGAGAGGTTTTCTCTCATCAAATGTTCATCCTGGGTTACAGATACAACAGGACAAAATGTCAGCTGTTTAACTTCCTGCTGGGTCAGGCAAAAATGTCTATTTATCTCAGCAGGAGAAACAAACTTGAGAGTTCCTCGGATGTTGATGCAAAGATCATTTTTCTTCGCATGATAAAGGTCAGACAAAAAACTGATTTCTGTTTCTTTAAACTGACAAACAGTGTGGAGGATTTCACAGACATGTGGGCTCTGAAAATAGTACTGTGCTCTGTGAAGAATGGTGATCTGGTGTTTGGTCAGATCTTGAATTGAAAACATTTTTATTGTCAACACTCAGACATGTCTGTTTTCATCATGTTGAACTTTTGTTGAGAAAATAAAAGTGGTTTGAAAAATCAAAAAAATCTCTCTCTCTCTGTCTGTCTGTCTCTCTGTCTGTCTCTCTGTCTCTCTCTCTGTCTCTCTCTGTCTCTGTCTCTGTCTCTCTCTGTCTCTCTGTCTGTCTCTCTCTGTCTCTCTCTCTCTCTCTCTCTGTCTCTCTCTGTCTCTCTGTCTCTCTCTTTCTCTCTCTCTGTCTCTCTCTCTCTCTCTGTCTCTCTTTGTGTCTCTCTGTCTCTCTCTCTCTCTGTCTCATTGTGTCATGTGGATTACTGTTAATTTAATATGCTGTAAAGCCCTGTGAGGCAAATTGTGATTTGTGATATTGGGCTTTATAAATAAAATTGATTGATTGAGGCAGACTGACAGGTCTGATATGTCTTATTCACTCAGCAGCTGACTTTGTTGAATGATGGCGAGTGGATTTAATAATAGTGATAATAATAATGATGATAATAATAATGATAATGATGCTCATCACAGTGACAGTGGCAGGGCTACAGACCATTCTTTAATTGTGACAAACTTCAGCAAATGACTCAGTAACAATGGTAATACATGCAAAAGTGTGTGACCAGAGTCATGATGATGGGGGGGGGGGGGGGGGGGGGGGGGGGGGGGGTTACGGCTTTGATCAGCGAATATAATGTGACTTGGGATGTACGCGAAACACTGGCTCCGTTATGCAGCAGATCCAGTTCTGCTGCCGTCACCAGAATAGGACGTCACTTTACGTGACCCTTCAGGGTAAGGCCGTCTCATGTCTCTAATCAGCAATCCTCGCTCCTCACTCCTAACTCCTGACTCCTTAAATGGTTTCCTAAGTGGGAGGGACTAGGTAAGGTGGCTGGGTTAGGTGGTTAGTAGTAATTTTAAGGGACTTGGGACGTACCCTTCTTCTTTTTTTCTTCTTCTTCTTCTTCTTCTTCTTCTTCTTCTTCTTCTTCTTCTTCTTCTTCTATGGATTTTTTTGACGGTTGGCAACCAACTTGAAGGTGCATTACCGCCACCTACTCGACTGGAGTGGGGGACAGTAGATTTGCAGACAAAACCAAACCAAAAAAAAAGGGAAATTAAATCCTCTCCATCAGCCTTGTATCTTTTAGATATATGATTAAATGTTTGAGTATATTATTTGACTCTACTCCGAGCAGGTTCCCTACACTTGAACATATCTTGGCCTTCTCTGCTGCTGTTATCAGTGCCCTCCTTTCCTCCTCATATGCTCTGCACAACATGCTGGACAGATTCAGATTGACCACAGTGATTACATTTGTCATCAGGGTGTTTACCTATTTTATGTAGTGTATTATTCAGTCCTGTGTGCCCTATCCTAAGTTGTGTGATGACTGCCTCTTCCATCCAGCCCCTGTCCATCCTTCTTCCCAACCCAACCTGTTTCTGTATATTATATAAGTGTCTTCCCATGTCTTGGTTGTCCCAGTGTTCTTGCCATACTTTTCTCGCATGTTTCTTAGTTATTGATTTACCCTCTGCCCTACTTAGCAGAATTTCTGCATTTACAGTGTGTGATTTAAGTGATTGTTTGGCCAGAATATCAACCCCTTCATTTCATTCTATTCCTACATGGGCAGGAACCCAAATAAAGCAGACCATCATACCTCTCTTGTGTATTCCGTACAGTAGATTGTGTATTTCAATTAGGACATCTTGCCTACATGACTTCATGGTTTTGATACTTGTAAGTGCTGCCCAGGGCTGGCACGGTGGTGTGGTGGTTAGCATTCTCGCCTCACAGCAAGAGGGTTGCGAGTTCGATCCTGGGTGTGGGAGCCCTTCTGTGCGGAGTTTGCATGTTCTCCCCGTGTCAGCGTGGGTTCTCTCCAGGCACTCCGGCTTCCTCCCACAGTCCAAAGACATGCAGATTGGGGACTAGGTTAATTGATAACTCTAAACTGTCCGTAGGTGTGAGTGTGTGAATGGTTGTCTGTCTTTATGTGTCAGCCCTGCGATAGTCTGGCAACCTGTCCAGGGTGTACCCTGCCTCTCGCCCGATGTCAGCTGGGATAGGCTCCAGCCCCCTCACGACCCCCAAGAGGATGAAGCGGTTAGAAGATGAACGGATGAATGAATGAAAGTGCTGCCCAGCTGTCTGATGCTATTAGTGTGTTGTTATGGTTGTTTTCATCTATCCACTCCAAACCTAATTTAATAGCTGAAAGATCCACTGCATATACTGATAAATGATCTGTGGTTCTTTTCTTGATATGTAATGAAAACTGCAGCTCCTGTTTGTCCAGTATCAGGGTCTTTTGACCCATAAGTGAAAATCACTATTTTGTCTGATAAGTGTTGTTCCAGATAACCCTGAGCTACCCTCCCAGGAGAGACTTGCTTACTCCTAAACCTGCTGGTCCAGCCTTTATGATCCCTATCCATCCAAAGCTCATAAAATTAGTCATTATGTTTCCAACAGTCCTCCAGGATGGCTTTAGCAGGGTGGGAAATGCTATGCCCTTGAAGACTGACCCAGTATGCTAACATAAGTTTCATTCTTCTGATCTGTAAAGTTTGTTTCCCCCATTTCCACTTGTATGGCTGCTACTGGAGAGGATTTAAATGCTCCACTACATATCCTCAGTCCCTGTGCCTGCTGTACATCCAGCTTTTTAAGATGACTTTTTGCTGCTGATAAATACCCTATACACCCGTAGTCTAGTGTTGCTCTCATAATAGTCTGATATATATTTAACAGTGATACTCTGGTTGCTCCCCAGTCTCTTCCTGACAAGCATCTTAAGAGATTGTTGACTTGCCTTATCCCTTATTTTATCAATGTGATACTTCCAAATCAACTTTTCATCCAGCCACATGCCCAGTAATCTAATGAGCCCGACCTGCTCAATTGTTTGGCCATACAGTTTCAAGGAGATCTCTTTGTGATGTCTGGAAAAACATATTCCTTGTGTCTTTGCAACCGATGGTTTAACATCTATTGTTCTCCCATACATGAACTCTGATACCCAGTTGTACAGTTTCCCATTCACACCTAATTTATTGAGTTTGATGAGTAGTCCCTCTTTCCATAACATATTGTACGCTTTCTCAATATCAAAAAAATACAGCAATCAACATTTCTCTGTTGGTCTGAGCTTTCCGTATTTCTGATTCTAGACATAAGACACTATCCAACATCCCTCTTCCCCTACGAAATCCACTTTGATAATTTGACAATCGTTTTTTACTCTCTAAAAAGTGTGTTTGTCTCTCTGTCACCATCCGTTCCAAAGTTTTCTTAACTGCGATGTTAAAGTGATGGGTCTGTAACTAGAGGGATTTGATGAGTCTTTACTTGGTTTTAGTATAGGTACTATAACTGATTCCTTCCATATTGATGGGAGATTACCTGTGTCCCATATTTTATTAATAAACTGTCTTAACACTGCTTCAAGCGAACTGTCTGTCATATGAGCTAACAAACTGTAGCATACACCATCTTTACCCGGTGACGTTTGTCGTGCATTTAATATTGCTCTGTTCATTTCAAATCGAGTGAACGGTAAATCTAGGTCTTCTCCTGATGATGCCCTTCTTTCGGTAATTCCTATATTTTGTGTACGGGTATTATCTCTACACTGCTTAGCTTTTATAGATAAATTATCTGAGCTGTGAACCTTCACAAACATCTTCACTAGGAGCTCTGCCTTTTCTACAGTACTTATGTTATCGCTAATGCATCGCTGGTATTTCAAAGTTACTCTTTATGCCATTCATTTTCCTAATCATTCCCTTACATCTGCCAACTGTGTTTCTCTCCCAATTTTACTGCAGTATTGTCTCCAGTATATCCGTTATGCTGATCTTATTGTTTTCTGAACTAATGCTTGTGCTCTTTTGTATTGGATCACTGAAGTAAAATCCTGTGGAAGCTGTTTCAAAATAAAGCTCCGGTTCCACAACAGCACCATCAAGTGGCTATTAAACAAAAGAGCCCATAATTCTAAATTATTTATATTATTAATTAACTAAATAAAATCCTGAACAAACAAATGAGGGTGAAACAGTGATTAATAATATTACTCTGATTAATACTCTGATTTGAGTGACAATATTACTCTGATTAATACTCCTGATGTGAGTAACAATATTACTCTGATTAATACTCCTGATTTGAGTAACAATATTACTCTGATTAATACTCTGATTTGAGTAACAACATTACTCTGATTAATACTCCTGATTTGAGTAACAATATTACTCTGATTAATACTCTGAGTTGAGTAACAATATTACTCTGATTAATACTCCGATTTGAGTAACAACATTACTCTGATTAATAATCCTGATTTGAGTAACAATATTACTCTGATTAATACTCTGAGTTGAGTAACAATATTACTGATTAATACTCCTGATTTGAGTAACAATATTACGCCGATTAATACTCTGATTTGAGTAAGAATATTACTCTGATTAATACTCCTGATTTGAGTAACAATATTACTCTGATTAATACTCCAATTTGAGTAACAATACCACTCTGGTTAATACTTTGATATGAGAAACAGCATTACTTGTACTTCAGGGAGTACTTGTATTTGAGAGAATATTTGTACTTCATGAGTACTTGTATTTCAGAGAGTACTTGTACATCAGTGAGTACTTGTATTTCAGTGAGTATTAGTATTTCCGTGAGTACAAGTAGTTCAGTGAGTACTCGTACTTTAGTGAGTACTTGTCACAGACAGACACAAGATGGCGGACCGCAGCAGCAGCAGTTTCTCCAGAACAAAAAGGCCGAGTAGTTAAAACTTCTCTTGACTTTGTTAAACTCTACTTTTCCCGCTCTGACCGGAGACATGAGCGGCCCCCGCCGCCCCTGACGGTCCATTTACCGGCTGTGTGTTTCCCGGTAATGTTCCCTTGAATCTCCGCCGTCTGAACGGACTTTGGAAGGTAAGAACGGCCGTGCTGTTAGCTTAGCTCCGTGTTAACAGTTTGTTTATGTTGAATGTCAGTGTTTGGACGGGTCTGCGGACCGACCGGTGACGGTTACCGGCTTTACCGGAGACCAGAAAAATAAGCCGGTGTTTGATGAATCGACAGACAGCCGATATTTCTGGATGGATTCTGGGAAAATAACGTTCAAGTAACGGGTCAGTGTTAGCCGGACTGTCATGTTGAGCTAACAGCTAATAGCTAACAGAGCTGCTGCTGCTATTGTCCCAGAGGACTCACACTGACACTACTGTAGCACTGTTACTGTACTATAGTACTAATACAGTACTGCCGTCGTACTATTGTAGTACTTTTACAGTACATCTCTTCGATACAGTACTACAGTCGTACTGTACAATAGTAAACTACAGTACGACTGTAGTACCTTTACTGTTCATTGTAGTACCATTGTGCAGTGACAGTACCACAGTCACACTGTGACTGTACAGCAGGATGGGTCCGTTCCTCCACCTGAACAGAGACTTTCAGATGTCAATTTTTTCTTCTCCTATGGTGCGGTTGAGGCTTAGTTGTCAGCTGACAGCAGTGTGTGTGTTCTTCTGCTGTGGTGCGGTTGTTGTATGGTGGGTTGTAACGTTACTGTTGACCCGGAGTCAGTCTGACCTCTGACCTGTGGACATGTCCTCTGTCTCAGACTGTTGCCCGTCCTGGTCTCTGGGTCAGCTGATCACCTCAGGTCTTTAATGTGGTTTGTTGTGAGACAAAATGAGATCATGTGACCAGTCAGATGATGATGATGATGATGATGATGATGATGGAGAACACTTTTTACTTTGACTGAGACACTTTGGTCCAAAACATGAGGCTGACCCCAGGATGGATGTCAGGAACAGAACCTTATAAAACTCAACTGATCAGGTCATTGTCATGGTCATGAAGCAGATGACACATTAACCCTTTAGGAAGGTAAAAAGAAAAAACAGATGTTTGGATCATGCAGTCTCAAGTCTTCTCTCCAGGATCAGATCACTTGATAATCACATGACCCAATCATCCGTCTGACTTCACAGTTTGGTTGGATGTGACACGGTGGTTTGTGGTGGTAGAGATGCCAGAAGATCAGTTTTCTTTACTGTAAATTGTTTTAAGTTTTTAATTAGATGTTATTAAATTTATTTATCCTCTGACTCGTCCTCTGACCCCCCACTGTGTGTGGGCACTCAGTCTGTTATGTCCCTGCAGCTCTCTGATGCCACTGGTGTCATTCTGATCTCAATGTGATGAACACATGAATAAACACCTCTGTTGAAGGTATAAACATCAGATCATCAGCTGACGAACCTCGCAGTCGTTACCGGCCCGTCAGCTGTTAGCTTCTGTTAGCTGCTCTTAGCTTCTGTAAGCTTCTTTTAGCTGCTAACAAACAGCAGCTCTCAGTTTCTGGTTCAGAGGGTTCCACAGACTATGTACTTCACGGGGGACGCCTCGTTGTTAAGTTATAGAATTTATTTCCCAAATGTAACAGGGCAGTTAAACCAGTCGTTCAGTTTGTAATGTTAAACGGATGAATACCAATACGTGTGGTGTTACACCCCTGATGCACACACACGTGTGTGGGCACGCATGCACACACACACACTCACTCACTCACACACACACACACACACACACACACACACACACACACACACACACACACATATATTGCACTGATACTGATACCAGTATTGGAAACGCCTCAGATAATGCCTAAAATGCGGTATCGGGTATCGGCGAGTACAGCCTATGACCAGTCCGATACCACGTAATGCCTGAAGTCATTACGCATACACACGCTACAGGCACACGAAACGGAAATGGAGCAGAGTTTAAAAAGCATTCTACTGTAGCCTTTAAAATGTCTTTTTTACCAAATTGTGTGGCTGCACTTTAACCTGTGTCTTGATCTGTGTCAACACTGGATGATAATAATAATAATAATAATAATAATAATAATAATAAAAGTTTTATGACCTTCATTCTACTTTTATGTATTTATTTCTTGATATTTTACACAGAATTTTAGGAGTTGAGACATACAACAATTCATGTCCCATCCATTTTAATTTTACGTGCTGGTATCGGATTGGTGCTCGGTATCTGCAGATACCTAAGGTTCAGGAATCGGAATCGGTATCAGGAAGGAAAAAGTTGTACCGGTACATCTCTGCGTATAACGAAGGGGTGGTGAGCTGTAATCGCTCATCAGTAACATTAATGATATTTAAAGACCATAGAAACGACTGCCTTTTTTTTCACGTGTGTGTGCGCGTGTGCGTTTGTGTGCGCAACGCTCGACAGTGCGAGCGTTTCACTCGCATTTGCGACTAAAAATAGGTGTGTGCAAACTGTAAAAAATATTTAGGGGCACATGCGTGCATAAAAAAATCAGCTGAAGCAGTCTATATTTTTGTCAATAAAAACAATATGATAATCTAACTGCAAATGTTGGAGGAACTCCAGCCCCCTTCCCTCTTCCCTGTGTTACCCTGTTATGGACGTTTTCCAAGCCATTGTCGGCACAATGAATATAAGTCCCACTGTCGACAGCGTGGAAATAAGTCAAAGTGTGGCGGAGAAGAGGGACCGGGAAAAGCGGCGGACCTCCGGGGAAGCCTGCTCCGTTCTCCCCGCAGTTAGGGACCGTTCGCCATGGTACCGCTGCTGGGTAGGGAGGAAATAAGTCCTGCAGAGTTTCAGAGGACCTGGAGAATGTTTTAGGATAATAATAACATATAAGATAATCATATTGCAAAGATAATATATATAACATAATAACATTGAAGACAAAATTAAATTGCAATACTTTTTCAAAACTTGATGATTTTACCTTTCTGTACATTTTGTATACAAATTCATTGAATAATTTTGCTTGTAAATGTCTATTTGCGTCACGTTTATTACGGAAAACACATTATTTGATCAATTTACATTGTGCCCCTAAAGTTCTTTGTGCGCTCCTTACTTTTTCAACTTAGGAGCACATGTGCTCCTTGGGAAAAAAGTTAGCTTCAAGCCCTGGGTGTGTGTGTGTGTGTGTGTGTGTGTGTGTGTGTGTGTGCTCATCAGATCAGAATGGCCCTATTTGATGTTTTGGATCAAGCATTTGAATTATACATTAACAGAAATAATAATGATAATACTAATAAAACATGTAGTATTGATCACACTGCCGTGTGTGTGTGAGAGTGTGTGTGTGAGTGTGAGTGACTGAGAGTGCGCGTGTGTGTGTGTCTTCAGTAACCCATTCTGCCTGCAGCAGCTGCTGCAAAGCATGCTGGGAGGAGGAGGCAGAGGGAGAGTGGCCCCCTCCCCCTCCCTTCCTCCTGATTGGCTGCTGGCGGGCCCAGCTGACTGCCCTCTGTCAGACAGAGAGGCAGAGACAGGGAGGGTGATGGAGGCGACGGCAATGGGGTGAGCTGCCATTTTCTCTTTCTTTATCCACAATCTGTTCATCCTCTATTCATCCATCCTCCTCTCCTCCTGGCTTTATTTCATGTCCACGGATTATTGAGATGGGGGAGGGGGAGGTAGGAGGAGAGGGAGAGGATGGGTGGAGGACGGAGGGAGGATGGAGGATGAGCGGGAGGTTGATCTTTTCTTTTTCCATTGTGTGTTCTTTGGTGTGTTTTCTTCTGTGGTGGATCTGATCTATTTAGTGTGTTTCCAGAGATGGGGGGCGGGGGGGTAAGGGAGGATGGGTGGTGGTTGGGGGGGGGGGCAGGGATGATGGGTGGAGAGAAAATGGCGGTGATGGAGGATGGAGGCAGAGGACGATGAGCAGGGCAGAGGCTATCTCCTCACTGTGTTAAATGAGTCACAGTGGGCTGATTGATTATTGATCTGTTAATAAACATTATCATTTCAGCCTGTTTCTGATATTTTTTAACCACACAACTGATTTTAGAGTCCGACCGAATTTCTGCTTTGCTAGGTGTAATTTGCTGTGCGGTGTTCAGGACAGAGCGAGAGGATAGATTCCTCACGTCAGAAATTTTGGTGGACCGTCACAGTAGTGGCGGTCCTTCAAAGCCTGCAGGAAGTGGCTTGCAGAGCATCTGAAAGCGCCATGATGACGTGATGCATCACAAAGATGTAAAATACAGAGACTGGGTTGGACGGGCCGCAGCAACAGCATACATGCTCCTCCTCGTCCTATCAGGAACAATATGAACCAGGCAACATGTTGCTGCCTCGTTAGCACCATTATAGAGCTGCACTCTGAAATTTAACAACTCACTTCATCAGTCGGAGACCCCGCAGTCCAGGGACTTCGTTTCAGTCCAGCAGTCTGCTGGGTCAGGGTCAGCTGTGTGCAGCCACATGTGGGGACGTTTCAGTCCCCAGAAATACACTGCAGAGTGAGCACTCCCGTCTTTACACAGCTCTCTGGTGCAGGCAGCTGCAGACCCAGGGAGAGTCTGAGAGAGTCTGAGGTAGTTGCAGATCCAGGGTGAGTCTGTGGCAGCTTTAGACCCAGGGTGAGTCTGAGTCAGACTCACTCTGGGTCTACTCACTCTGGGTCTAAAGCTGACTCAGAGTCACTGAGACTCACCCTGAGTCTAAAGCTGACTCAGAGTCACTGAGACTCACCCTGGGTCTGAAGCTGACTCAGATTCACTCAGACTCACCCTGAGTCTAAAGCTGACTCAGAGTCACTGAGACTCACCCTGAGTCTAAAGCTGACTCAGAGTCAGCTTTACACCCAGGGTGAGTCTGAGGCAGCTTTACACCCAGGGTGAGTCTGAGGCAGCTTTAGACCCAGGGTGAGTCTGAGTGAATCTGAGCCAGCTTTAGACCCAGGGTGAGTCTGAGTCAGCTTTAGACCCAGGGTGAGTCTGAGGCAGCTTTAGACTCAGGGTGAGTCTCAGTGACTCTGAGTCAGCTTTACACCCAGGGTGAGTCTGAGGCAGCTTTACACCCAGGGTGAGTCTGAGTGAATCTGAGTCAGCTTTACACCCAGGGTGAGTCTGAGTCAGCTTTAGATCCAGGGTGAGTCTGAGGCAGCTTAACACCCAGCATGAGTCTGAGTCAGCTTTACACCCAGGGTGAATCTGAGTCAGCTTTAGACTCAGGGTTAGTCTGAGTCAGCTTTACACCCAGGGTGAGTCTGAGTCAGCTTTAGACCCAGGGTGAGTCTGAGGCAGCTTTAGACCCAGGCTGAGTCTGAGTAAATCTGAGTCAGCTTTAGACCCAGGCTGAGTCTGAGTAAATCTGAGTCAGCTTTACACCCAGGGTGAGTCTGAGTAAATCTGAGTCAGCTTTAGACCCAGGGTGAGTCTGAGTCAGCTTTACACCCAGGGTGAGTCTGAGTCAGCTTTAGACTCAGGGTGAGTGTGAGTAAATCTGAGTCAGCTTTAGACCCAGGGTGAGTCTGAGTGAGTCTGAGTCAGCTTTACACCCAGGGTGAGTCTGAGGCAGCTTTAGACCCAGGGTGAGTCTGAGGCAGCTTTAGACTCAGGGTGAGTCTGAGTAAATCTGAGTCAGCTTTAGACTCAGGGTGAGTCTGAGTAAATCTGAGTCAGCTTTAGACTCAGGGTGAGTCTGAGTAAATCTGAGTCAGCTTTAGACCCAGGGTGAGTCTGAGTGAGTCTGAGTCAGCTTTAGACCCAGGGTGAGTCTGAGTAAATCTGTGTCAGCTTTAGACTCAGGGTGAGTCTGAGTAAATCTGAGTCAGCTTTAGACTCAGGGTGAGTCTGAGTAAATCTGAGTCAGCTTTACACCCAGGGTGAGTCTGAGGCAGCTTTAGACTCAGGGTGAGTCTGAGTAAATCTGAGTCAGCTTTAGACCCAGGGTGAATCTGAGTCAGCTTTAGACTCAGGGTGAGTCTGAGTAAATCTGAGTCAGCTTTAGACCCAGGGTGAATCTGGGTCAGCTTTAGACCCAGGGTGAGTCTGAGTCAGCTTTAGACCCAGGGTGAGTCTGAGGCAGCTTTAGACCCAGGCTGAGTCTGAGTAAATCTGAGTCAGCTTTAGACCTAGGGTGAGTCTGAGTCAGCTTTAGACTCAGGGTGAGTCTGAGTAAATCTGAGTCAGCTTTAGACCCAGGGTGAGACTGAGTGAATCTGAGTCAACTTTAGACCCAGGGTGAGTCTGAGTGAGTCTGAGTCAGCTTTAGACCCAGGCTGAGTCTGAGTAAATCTGAGTCAGCTTTAGACCCAGGGTGAGTCTGAGTCAGCTTTAGATCCAGGGTGAGTCTGAGTAAATCTGAGTCAGCTTTAGACCCAGGGTGAGTCTGAGTGAATCTGAGTCAGCTTTAGACCCAGGGTGAGTCTGAGTAAATCTGTGTCAGCTTTAGACTCAGGGTGAGTCTGAGTAAATCTGAGTCAGCTTTAGACTCAGGGTGAGTCTTAGTAAATCTGAGTCAGCTTTAGACCCAGGGTGAGTCTGAGGCAGCTTTAGACTCAGGGTGAGTCTGAGTAAATCTGAGTCAGCTTTAGACCCAGGGTGAATCTGAGTCAGCTTTAGACTCAGGGTGAGTCTGAGTAAATCTGAGTCAGCTTTAGACCCAGGGTGAATCTGGGTCAGCTTTAGACCCAGGGTGAGTCTGAGTCAGCTTTAGACCCAGGGTGAGTCTGAGGCAGCTTTAGACCCAGGCTGAGTCTGAGTAAATCTGAGTCAGCTTTAGACCCAGGGTGAGTCTGAGTCAGCTTTAGACTCAGGGTGAGTCTGAGTAAATCTGAGTCAGCTTTAGATTCAGGGTGAGACTGAGTGAATCTGAGTCAACTTTAGACCCAGGGTGAGTCTGAGTGAGTCTGAGTCAGCTTTAGACCCAGGCTGAGTCTGAGTAAATCTGAGTCAGCTTTAGACCCAGGGTGAGTCTGAGTCAGCTTTAGATCCAGGGTGAGTCTGAGTAAATCTGAGTCAGCTTTAGACCCAGGGTGAGTCTGAGTGAATCTGAGTCAGCTTTAGACCCAGGGTGAGTCTGAGTGAATCTGAGTCAGCTTTAGACCCAGGGTGAGTCTGAGTAAATCTGAGTCAGCTTTAGACCCAGGGTGAGTCTGAGTGAGTCTGAGTCAGCTTTAGACCCAGGGTGAGTCTGAGTGAATCTGAGTCAGCTTTAGACCCAGGGTGAGTCTGAGTGAGTCTGAGTCAGCTTTAGACCCAGGGTGAGTCTGAGTAAATCTGAGTCAGCTTTAGACCCAGGGTGAGTCTGAGTCAGCTTTAGACTCAGGGTGAGTCTGAGTGAGTCTGAGTCAGCTTTAGACCCAGGGTGACTCTTTCAATGCTGCAGACCCAGGTCTCAGGCAGTTGCAGACCCGGGGTAAGTCTGAAGCCTTTTCCAGAGATGGCACTTCAGAGCCACAAAGACGTCCTGCCTTTATATGTTCTCACAGAACCAAGTGACGGCGGCATCATGTGGCTCCAGTGTCTGATGTCAGACAGCATGATGACATCACAGAATCAAGAGGCGTGACATGTAACACAACAGCGTTGGCCTCCAGTGTGACATATACCACATGTTGTCAGCAGCTCTTGTATTGTTGTAGTGTAGTGTTAGTGTAATGAAACATCGTTATAGTAAAGCATTGTAGTGTAGTGTTGAAGTGTAGTGCAGCCTTGTAGCGTACTGTAATAGTGTACTGTTGTAGTGTACTGGTTAAGTGTATCGTAGCCTTGTAGTGTACTGTTATAGTGTACTGTTGTAGTGTATCGTAGCCTTGTAGTGTACTGGTGTAGTGTATCGTAGCCTTGTAGTGTAGTGTTGAAGTGTACTGTTGTAGTGTATCGTAGCCTTGCAGTGTACTGTTGTAGTGTACTGTTGTAGTGTATCGTAGCGTTGTAGTGTACTGTTGTAGTGTATCGTGGCCTTGCAGTGTACTGTTGTAGTGTACTGTTGTAGTGTATCGTAGCCTTGTAGTGTACTGTTGTAGTGTATCGTAGCCTTGTAGTATAGTGTTGTAGTGTACTGTTGTAGTGTATCTTAGCCTTGCAGTGTACTGTTGTAGTGTATTGTAGCGTTGTAGTGTACTGGTGTAGTGTATCGTAGCCTTGTAGTATAGTGTTGAAGTGTACTGTTGTAGTGTACTGTTGTAGTGTATCGTAGCGTTGTAGTGTACTGTTGTAGTGTATCGTGGCCTTGCAGTGTACTGTTGTAGTGTACTGTTGTAGTGTATCGTAGCCTTGTAGTGTACTGGTGTAGTGTATCGTAGCCTTGTAGTATAGTGTTGAAGTGTACTGTTGTAGTGTATCGTAGCCTTGCAGTGTACTGTTGTAGTGTATCGTAGCCTTGTAGTATAGTGTTGAAGTGTACTGTTGTAGTGTATCGTAGCCTTGCAGTGTACTGTTGTAGTGTATCGTAGCGTTGTAGTGTACTGTTGTAGTGTATCGTGGCCTTGCAGTGTACTGTTGTAGTGTACTGTTGTAGTGTATCGTAGCCTTGTAGTGTACTGGTGTAGTGTATCGTAGCTTTGTAGTATAGTGTTGAAGTGTACTGTTGTAGTGTATCGTAGCCTTGCAGTGTACTGTTGTAGTGTATCGTAGCGTTGTAGTGTACTGTTGTAGTGTATCGTAGCCTTGTAGTGTACTGTTGCAGTGTAGCATTGCAATCAGTCAATCAATCAATCAATCAATCAATCAATCAATCAATCAATTTTATTTAAAAAGCTCAATATCACAAATCACAATTTGCCTCACAGGGCTTTACAGCATACGACATCCCTCTGTCCTTATGACCCTCACAGCGGATAAGGAAAAACTCCCCAAAAAACCCTGTAACAGGGAAAAAAATGGTAGAAACCTCAGGAAGAGCAGCTGAGGAGGGATCCCTCTTCCAGGACGGACAGACGTGCAATAGATGACGTACAGAACAGTGTAGCAGCGTAGTGTAGCATTGTAGTGTAGTGTTGCGTTGTAGTGCCTGGTTTAGGACTTTGTGACATTGACGTGCTAACGTGGTGACGTATTGCGGTAAGCAAGTTGTGTCATTTCCGGTGTTTCTGTGACAGCGTCTCTGTACTGCTCTGGTGAATTCTGCTACCCTGCTTTCTCACCTCAGTTGCTTTAACGTCTACTTCAAGTCTTAACCCACACTGGTTCTCTTTAAGCACTTATAGCTCTCGTTCTTTCTGCGACCTTCTCGCTAATCTCCTAGCTGTTGTTTGCACGCTCTTAGTGTTGTTAGCTACTTTAGCTTAGCCATGGCTTCCCCTTCTCCTGCTCTTTCTTTCCCAGTGTGCCAGATGTTCAGTTATGCCTCTGCCTCCTTTAGCGACAGTGGTAATTGTAATAAGTGTAGCTTATTTGCTGCGTTGGAGGCGAGGCTTAGTGAATTAGAAGCGCGGCTCCGCACCATGGAAAACCATTCAGTAGCTGCGGTAGTTAGCCAGCCCCCTGTAGCCGGTGCGGAGCCACATAGCATAGCCTTAGCCTCTGCTAACTGTCCTCCGGCAACTCCCGTTCAGCCGGGAGGTTGGGTTACGGTTCGCCAGAAGCACAGCTCCGAGCCGAAGCCCACAGCTCACCACCAGCCTGTTCACGTTTCCAACCGCTTTTCCCCATTCAGCGACACACCCGCTGAGGATAAAACTCTGGTTATTGGCAGCTCTATTCTGAGAAACGTGAAGTTAGCAACACCACTGACCATAGTCAAATGTATCCCTGGGGCCAGAGCGGGCGACATCGAGTCAAATTTAAAACTGCTGGCTACAGCTAAACGTAGATTCAGTAAGATTGTTATTCACGTCGGCGGCAATGACACCCGGTTACACCAATCGGAGGTCACAAAAATTAATATTGCCTCGGTGTGTGAATACGCCAAAACAATATCGGACTCCGTAGTTTTCTCTGGACCCCTCCCAAATCTGACCAGTGATGACATGTTTAGCCGCATGTCATCATTTAATCGCTGGCTGTCCAGGTGGTGTCCAGCAAACGATGTGGGTTTCGTTAATAATTGGCAAACTTTCTGGGGAAAACCTGGTCTTATTAGGAGAGACGGCATTCATCCCACTTTGGATGGAGCTGCTCTCATTTCTAGGAACCTGGCAAACTTTATTAGTAATTTAAATCCCTGACAACCCAGAGTTGAGACCAGGACAGAGAGTTGCAGTCCTAAACGCCTCTCTGAGCTTCTAGTTCAGTTACCCAGCCATAGTTTTCATAGGTTTATACAAACGGTGTCTGTCCCCCGACCACCTAAATTATTTAAATCTAAAATTAAACAAAGAGGAGTTGTGCATAACAACCTCATAAAAATTAAAACTTTTTCTGTGACAGAAAGACAAAACAGGAGAATTAAATGCGGACTGTTAAATATCAGGTCTCTGTCGTCTAAAGCAGTGTTAGTGAACGAATTAATATCAGATAATCATATTGATTTACTCAGTCTCACTGAAACCTGGCTGTGTCAAGATGAATATGTTAGTCTAAATGAGTCCACTCCTCCCAGTCATAATAATACCCACATTCCTCGAGGCAGCGGCCGAGGAGGGGGAGTTGCAGCCATTTTTAACTCTAGTCTGTTAATCAGCCCTAAACCTAAACTAGATTATAATTCATTTGAAAGCCTCATTCTTAGTCTTTTACACCCGACCTGGAAAACCTCGCAGCCACTTTTATTTGTTATAGTGTACCGTGCTCCTGGCCCGTATTCTGAATTTGTATCTGAATTCTCAGAGTTTTTATCCAGTTTAGTTCTTAAATCAGATAAAATTATTATTGTAGGCGATTTTAACATTCATGTCGACGTTGATAATGACTCCCTGGCTACCATGTTTATTTCATTAATAGACTCCATTGGCTTCAGTCAGGGTGTACCTGAACCCACTCATTGTTTTAACCATACCCTCGATCTAGTTCTGACGTATGGAATTGAAATTGATAACCTAAAAGTCTTTCCACAGAATCCGTCGCTATCGGGTCATTATCTGATTACTTTTGATTTATTTTTACTCGATTACTTGCCACTCAGCAACAGTTACTATACTAGATGTTTATCAGATAGTGCTGTCGTAAAATTTAAGGAAAAGATTACTTCGTTGTTAAATTCAATACCAATACCTTCAGTAACAGAGGTTTCCTGTACCGACTTTAACCTCTCCCAAATTGATCATTTTGTTGATAGCGCCGTAGGTTCGCTGCGAACAACACTCGACTCTGTAGCTCCTCTTAAAAAGAAGTTAAAAAAGCAAAGAAAGTTCGCTCCTTGGTATAACTCTCAAACCAAGACAAAGTATCAAGTATCGCGAAAATTTGAAAGGAATTGGCGATTGACCAAACTGGAAGAATCTCGTTTAATCTGGACAGACAGTCTCAAAACCTATAAGAGGGGCCTCCGCAATGCCAGAGCAAACTATTACTCAGCATTAATAGAAGACAATAAGAACAACGCCAGGTTTCTTTTCAGCACTGTAGCCAGGCTGACTGAGAGTCAAAGCTCTATTGAGCCTTGTATTCCTTTAGCCCTTAGCAGTAATGATTTTATGAGCTTTTTTAATGACAAAATTCTAACTATTAGAGGCAAAATTCATGACCTCCTGCCATCAGATGGTAGGCCTACCTATCTAACCTCAAACACAGCTGTAGAACCTAATATATATTTAGATTGCTTCTCCCCAATTTCTCTTCAAGAATTGACAGCAGTGATTTCTGCTTCTAAATCAATAACGTGTCTCTTAGACCCCATCCCAACTAGGCTACTTAAGGAGGTCTTTCCTGTAGTTAACACTCATATATTAGATATGACCAATATATCCTTATTAACAGGCTATGTACCACAGTCTTTTAAGGTAGCTGTAGTTAAACCTCTTCTAAAAAAGCCCACCCTGGATCCAGAGGTGTTAGCCAATTATAGACCAATATCTAATCTTCCCTTTATGTCAAAGATCCTTGAGAAAGTAGTCGCAGACCAGCTGTGTGATTTTCTCCATGATAATAATTTATTTGAGGAATTTCAGTCAAGATTTAGAGTGCATCATAGCACTGAGACAGCACTAGTTAAAATTACAAATGACCTTCTGATTGCTTCAGACAAAAGACTTGTCTCTGTACTTGTTTTATTAGATCTTAGTGCAGCGTTTGACACAATTGACCATCAAATTCTACTGCAGAGACTGGATCACTTAATTGGCCTAAAAGGTTCTGCACTGAGCTGGTTTAAATCTTATTTATCTGATCGTTTTCACTTTGTTGACGTTCGTAATGAATCATCCTTACGTACCAAAGTTTGTTTTGGAGTTCCGCAAGGTTCTGTGCTCGGACCACTCCTATTTACTCTATATATGCTTCCTTTAGGTAACATCATTAGAAATCACTCTGTAAATTTCCATTGTTATGCCGATGATACACAGTTGTATTTATCGATGAAGCCAGAAGAAATTAATCAATTAACTAAACTCCATAACTGCCTTAAAGACATAAAAACGTGGATGAGCACCAATTTCCTGATGTTAAATTCAGACAAAACTGAAGTTATTGTTCTTGGCCCCAAACAACTCAGAGACTCTTTATCTGATGACATAGTTTCTCTAGATGGCATTGCTCTGGCCTCTACCGTAAGAAACCTCGGTGTAATATTTGATCAAGATTTGTCTTTTAATTCTCATTTAAAACAAACCTCACGGACTGCATTTTTTCATCTGCGTAATATTGCGAAAATTAGGCCTATCCTGACCCGAAAAGATGCAGAAAAATTGGTCCACACTTTTGTTACCTCAAGCCTGGATTACTGTAACTCTCTATTATCAGGTAGCTCTAGTAAGTCCTTAAAAACTCTCCAGCTAATTCAGAATGCAGCAGCACATGTACTAACAGGAACTAAGAAACCAGATCATATTTCTCCTGTTTTAGCTTCTGTGCACTGGCTCCCTGTAAAATCCAGAATTGAATTTAAAATCCTACTGTTAACTTATAAAGCTCTAAATGGTCAAGCTCCGTCATGTCTTAGAGAGTTCATAGTGCCATATTATCCCACCAGAACACTGCGCTCTGAGAACGCAGGGTTACTCGTGGTCCCTAAAGTGTCCAAAAGCAGATCAGGAGCCAGAGCCTTCAGCTATCAGGCTCCTCTCCTATGGAATCATCTTCCTGTTACGGTCCGGGAGGCAGACACCGTCTCCACATTTAAGACTAGACTGAAGACTTTCCTCTTTGATAAAGCTTATAGTTAGGGCTGGCTCAGGCTTGCCCTGTACCAGCCCCTAGATAGGCTGACTTAGGCCTAGTCTGCCGGAGGACCCCCCTATAATACACCGGGCACCTTCTCTCCTTCTCTCTCTCTCTCTCCTTCTCTCTCTCTCGTATTCTATTACTGCATCTTGCTAACTCGGCCATTCTGGATGTCACTAACTCGGCCTCTTCTCCGGAGCCTTTGTGCTCCACTGTCTCTCAGATTAACTCATATCACAGCGGTGCCTGGACAGCGTGACGTGTGTGGTTGTGCTGCTGCTGTGGTCCTGCCAGATGCCTCCTGCTGCTGCTGCTACCATCATTAGTCATTAGTCATACTTCTACTGTTATTTTACACATATGACTATTGTCACACATGTATACTGTCACATATTAATACATACTTTCAACATATTGTACCACAGTAACCAGAACTATAACTATAATATTATTACTTTCATTAACGTTGTTGTAAGCTACTGTCATTACCTGCATCTCTCTCTCTCTCTCTCTCTCTCTCTCTCTCTCATTGTGTCATATAGATTACTGTTAATTTATTATGTTGATCTGTTCTGTACGACATCTATTGCACGTCTGTCCGTCCTGGAAGAGGGATCCCTCCTCAGTTGCTCTTCATGAGGTTTCTACCATTTTTTCCCCCGATAAAGGGTTTTTTTTGGGGAGTTTTTCCTTATCCGCTGTGAGGGTCTTAAGGACAGAGGGATGTCGTATACTGTAAAGCCCTGTGAGGCAAATTGTGATTTGTGATATTGGGCTTTATAAATAAAATTGATTGATTGATTGATAGTGTACTGTTGTAGTGTAGTGCTCTAGTGTAGCGTGGTATTACAATGTAACATTGCAGTGTAGTGTTGTAGCATGCGCAATGCCGCCTCCTCCCCTCTCCTCTATTCACTCCATGAGCCATTCAAGTAGTTGAACTATGAATAATTGGGATGCACCGAAATGAAAATTTGTGGCCGAAGCCGAATATTATGAAACGCTTGGCTGAATACCGAATATCGTTGTTTAGTTTTTCATTAGTTTTTGCAGATGACCCCCCTCCAGATTAGTGTTGTCACAGCACCAAAACTGGGACTCACGGTACGATACCAATGAAAATATCATGGTTCTAATTAGTATCACGATACCACAACGAAAATGAGGCAGATGTGTCTTTTGTCATTTATAAAAAGATAAAGCACTTTTCTATAATACATCAATGACATTTCAATGGAATAAATTACTTATTGACTTATCCATACTTCAAAAACAGCATCAATAAGTGATGAACATAGGGGGGATCAAAATAAAATAAATAAATAAAATAAAAATCAACCAGCCACCCTCCTCCCCTGACAAGTAAAGAACAGTCCTTAAAGTGCGGTGAGGTTTGTGGGCCGTGAACGGCTCGTTTCTCCTCTGACACATCACATACCTGTGTTCGGCTGGCTCGGCTGTTCAGGTACTTCTGGGCAGTCATGACACCAAGAAGAGGATTATTGGAGCCGACTTCTCCGTCGCCGGTAAGTCAATGGCGGCTGTATTTGACAGGAATACATTACTGTCTGTGTCTGTGACCGCCGTTCAACCCACAATCGGTAGGATTCGCCTTTCGTTTCTGCTGCTGGTTGAAATCTGTAGGCTGCTTGCACAGCGTGCTGAATGATTTAAGCCTATTTTTCTCACTCAAAACTATTTTTAGTCGCAAATGCGAGTGCGGCGATGGATGGATCGCCACACTGCCGACATTTTAATCCGCCCGTCACGGCACGCTGTTTGATTGTGTTATCAAAACCGCGCCGCTATTATTTGGCCTTGCTTTTAACTTATTCCACCGAATACCGAATGTGTGGTTTTTTTTTGCAATATTCGGCTGAATGTATTCGGTGCATCCCTAATGCGAGGGGCAGGTGATTGCGGAAGATTTCAAAAACAGCGTGTGGAAAATGGCAGAGGGAGAGCGAGAGAGGTTGGTCTGTGTGTGTGTTTTTGTGTGTGTGCATGTGCGTTCACGTGTCTGTGTGTACGTGTGTGCACACGTGTCTGTGTGTGTGTTTGTGCGCATTGGGGCCCACCTCTGTGCGCGATACAGAGAGCAGAGGAGAACTGTAAAAACGCGACAGTTTAGAGACAGAAATGACATAATCATGATTATGATTTTTTTCCATAATTGAGCAGCCCTAGTTGTAGTGTGGCATTGAAGTGTAGCGTTGTTGAATCACAGTGTTGTAGTGTGGTATTGCACTGTACTGTTGTAGTGTACCGTAGTTTTGTGCTGTAGTGTTGTAGTGTAGCATTGTTTTGTAGTGTAGTATTATTGTAGTGTAGTATAGTGTTGTACTGTAGTATTGTGTTGTACTGTAGTATTGTGTTGCTGTTGTGTTGTTGTAGTGTTGTGTTGTAGTGTTGTTGTAGTGTTGTGTTGTAGTGTTGTATTGTGTTGTAGTGTTGCATTGTGTTGTTGTAGTGTAGTATTGTGTTGTTGTAGTGTTGCATTGTGTTGTAGTGTAGTATTGTGTTGTAGTGTAGTGTTGTAGTGTAGTATTGTGTTGTTGTAGTGTAGTATTGTGTTGTAGTGTTGTAGTGTAGTATTGTGTTGCTGTAGAGTTGTAGTGTTGTTGTGGTGTAGTATTGTGTTGTAGTGTAGTATTGTGTTGTAGTGTTGTAGTGTTGTTGTAGCGTAGTATTGTGTTGCTGTAGAGTTGTAGTGTTGTTGTAGTGTAGTATTGTGTTGTTGTAGTGTAGTATTGTGTTGTTGTAGTGTGGTATTGTAGCGTTGTTGTGGTGTAGTATTGTAGTGTAGTATTGTGTTGTAGTGTTGTTGTTGTAGTGTAGTATTGTGTTGTTGTAGTGTTGTTGTAGTGTCGCAACCCTCTAGGGGGATCTGAGGGCATGCTCTCCCGGGAGAAAATGTAGTATTTAAAGGCATCAATCTGGTGAATTCTGAGAGCCAAGTTATGGTGGCAGAATATGCCTACATTTCAACATCTTTGTGCTTTTTATGTGTGAGAAATGTTGTATTTTTACTGATAAACACACTAGTAGTATGTTATGGTGAAAGGTTACACTCAAAATACAGCTATGGGTGCCAGAGCTAATCTCTGCCATTCAAGTCAATGCAAGCTGCACCACCAGAAGCGCCGTGGCGTGTCCTAGCTGTGTCCTAGAAGCGTCTTGGTGCTCCGCTCTGAGTCAAACAGGAAGTCAGGCGCAGAGAAGACGAGAGTATCCTGTTAATTTTCAAAATTAAGCCAAAGAATTCTCAGTAGGTGCTCTAGCCGGTGAGCTACAGAGAGAGACGTCCATTTACCGGAGGCATTTTATATCTGGCTGATTCTTGGAGACGATGGCGGGCCCCCTTAGTCTCGTTAATGTATGGGAAACACTGCAGTCTGTACCAACATTTTCAGGGAATGGTTGACAGTTGCCTTGGTTCTCTGCTCAGAGGTTCACCAGGATGTTCAGAGTAGGCTTGTGCTGATTTCCGGTTTAACCGGTTCGGTCCGGTTTAAGAGCTCCACCTGGTTTAATTCACGTCAACTGGATAAACCGGAGGGGAAGAAAAGCTTTTCATATCAGCGGCATGTCAAGGGACTATATTCAACTTATCTTGCATTGTAACATGCGTTATGACAACTTAATAAGGTTTATGTTTGTTTATAAATGAAGTGGAGGAGCCTACAAGTGTTTTGTTCAGTTTGTCTCAGAGGCCGCAGAGGGAGTCCGCAGCTCCGCTCCGCTCAGCTGTCTGCTGCTGCTACGAGAGATCAAATTTCATTAAGGGCGGGGAAAAGTACGAGGGAGTCAGCAGTCATTCAGTTTGTTGCCCTACTAACCTGTTTCCGCTGAAGAAGTTCCTGGGACTATTTGGGTGGCTGGAACTATGACAGGAATGTGGTGTCCTCAAGGCTATTCAAGAGAAGACTGAGACACGGGGTTAAACTTGGGGGGACTGCACATGTGCAGTGTAACTTGAGCTGCGATGCTGGAGGGTGACAGAAGGGGCGCTAGATAAAAAGCGCAGGATCCGCTCAGGCGATCAAGGAGTGCGCTTGATGCGGTCTGCTTGGACTTTTGGACGGTGGCTGCCTGAAGTTGTCGGAATTGCATCTCTGTCATTCTCACCCACAACGCAGGCCACCAGTGACAGTCCAGTAATAAGCTGTGAAAATGACATGCATGCACATCCCCCTTATTCCGCAGTCTCAAGCCATCTACTGAGCCTTTGAGGAAGTGCAGACCAGATTTTACTACGCATGTGCAATCCCCCCATGTTTGACCTCATGTCTCAGCCTTCTCTTGAATAGCCTTGGGTGTCCTTCTGCATCTTCTTCTTCTTGTGTAAACTTGTGTGTATTGGCAGTTAATACAGCATTACCGCCACCTAGTGGATTGGAAGCGTATTACACCTATAGTGGGCATTTATTGGGAAAAATAGCTCAAATGCAACCCCCAGGGGTAAAATTAGGTATGTAATTCGATATATCGGTTCGGTTAGATATTTGGCTTTAAATCAAAATTTTCAAACCAGCACAAGCCTAATTCAGATACAAAGAAACACAGCTGGTTTTATTTCATATCTGATGTTTAGAAAGTTTCAAACTTCAGCCGTCAGGGATGACCTCATCGCCACAGTGTGGTCACATGACTGAGGTTTTCCAGTACTACAGAGTGATGGTTCCTGGTTTGTTTGTGTGGTGCAGGTCAGACGTGGGTCCTCCAATATGGCGGCAGCGTCGTACGACCAGCTGTTGAGGCAGGTGGAGGTGTTAAAGATGGAGAACTCCAACCTGAGACAGGAGTTGCAGGACAACTCCAACCACCTGACCAAACTGGAGACTGAGGCCTCTAACATGAAGGTCTGTACATGTCCCACTGACACACTACACACAGTCCCACTGACACACTACACACAGTACCACTGACACATTATACACAGTAGTACTGACACACTACACACAGTAGGACTGACACATTACACACAGTGGGACTGACACACTACACACAGTCCCACTGACACACTACACACAGTCTCACTGACACACTACACACAGTAGCACTGACACATTACACACAGTAGCACTGACACACTACACACAGTAGGACTGACACATTACACACAGTGGGACTGACACACTACACACAGTAGCACTGACACACTACACACAGTCCCACTGACACATTGCGCACAGTCGGACTGACACACTACACACAGTAGGACTGACACTACACACAGTAGCACTGACACACTGCACACAGTAGCACTGACACAGTACACACAGTAGCACTGACACACTGCACACAGTCCCACTGACACATTACACACAGTTGGACTGACACACTACACACAGTAGCACTGACACACTACACACAGTAGCACTGACATACTACACACAGTAGGACTGACACATTACACACAGTAGGACTGACACATTACACACAGTGGGACTGACACACTACACACAGTAGCACTGACACACTACACACAGTAGGACTGACACATTACACACAGTAGAACTGACACACTACACACAGTAGCACTGACACACTGCACACAGTAGGGCTGACACATTACACACAGTAGCACTGAAACACTACACACAGTTCCGCTGACACTTTACACACAGTAGGACTGACATATTACACACAGTAGCACTGACACACTACACACAGTAGGACTGACACATTACACACAGTGGGACTGACACACTACACACAGTAGCACTGACACACTACACACAGTAGGACTGACACATTACACACAGTAGCACTGACACACTACACACAGCCCCACTGACACACTACACACAGTAGCACTGACACATTACACACAGTGGGACTGACACACTACACACAGTACCACTGACACACTACACACAGTCCCACTGACACATTGCGCACAGTCGGACTGACACACTACACACAGTAGGACTGACACACTACACACAGTAGCACTGACACACTGACACACAGTAGGACTGACACACTACACACAGTCCCACTGGCACACTACACACAGTCCCACTGACACATTACACACAGTTGGACTGACACACTACACACAGTAGCACTGACACACTACACACAGTAGGACTGACACACTGCACACAGTAGGACTGACACACTACACACAGTAGCACTGACACACTACACACAGTAGGACTGACACACTGCACACAGTAGGACTGACACATTACACACAGTCCCACTGACACACTACACACAGTAGCACTGACACACTACACACAGTAGCACTTACACACTACACACAGTACCACTGACACACTACACACAGTACCACTGACACACTACACACAGTAGCACTGACACTACACACAGTACCACTGACACACTACACACAGTAGCACTTACACACTACACACAGTACCACTGACACACTACACACAGTACCACTGACACACTACACACAGTAGCACTGACACACTACACACAGTAGGACTGACACACTACACACAGTAGCACTGACACATTACACACAGTAGCACTGACATACTACACACAGTTCTGCTGACACACTGACACACAGTAGCACTGACATACTACACACAGTTCTGCTGACACACTGACACACAGTAGCACTGACACACTACACACAGTTCCGCTGACACTTTACACACAGTAGGACTGACATATTACACACAGTAGCACTGACACACTACACACAGTAGGACTGACATGTTACACACAGTAGCACTGACACACTACACACAGTAGCACTGACACGCTACACACAGTAGGACTGACACACTACACACAGTAGGACTGACATGTTACACACAGTAGCACTGACACACTACACACAGTCCCACTGACACATTGCGCACAGTCGGACTGACACACTACACACAGTAGGACTGACACACTACACACAGTAGCACTGACACACTGCACACAGTAGGACTGACACACTACACACAGTCCCACTGACACACTACACACAGTCCCACTGACACATTACACACAGTTGGACTGACACACTACACACAGTAGCACTGACACACTACACACAGTAGGACTGACACACTACACACAGTAGCACTGACACACTACACACAGTGGGACTGACACACTGCACACAGTAGGACTGACACATTACACACAGTCCCACTGACACACTACACACAGTAGCACTTACACACTACACACAGTAGCACTGACACACTACACACAGTACCACTGACACACTACACACAGTAGCACTTACACACTACACACAGTACCACTGACACACTACACACAGTACCACTGACACACTACACACAGTACCACTGACACACTACACACAGTAGCACTGACACACTACACACAGTAGGACTGACACACTACACACAGTAGGACTGACACACTACACACAGTAGCACTGACACACTGCACATAGTAGGACTGACACACTGCACACAGTAGGACTGACACATTACACACAGTAGGACTGACACACAACACACAGTAGCACTGACATACTACACACAGTTCTGCTGACACAGTGACACACAGTAGCACTGACACACTACACACAATACCACTGACACACTACACACAGTAGCACTGACACACTACACACAGTAGGACTGACACACTACACACAGTAGGACTGACACACTACACACAGTAGCACTGACACACTGCACACAGTAGGACTGACACACTGCACACAGTAGGACTGACACACTGCACACAGTAGGACTGACACATTACACACAGTAGGACTGACACACAACACACAGTAGCACTGACATACTACACACAGTTCTGCTGACACAGTGACACACAGTAGCACTGACACATTACACACAGTAGCACTGACACATTACACAGTAGCACTGACACATTACACACAGTAGGACTGACACACTACACACAGTCCCACTGACACATTACACACAGTAGGACTGACACACTACACACAGTAGGACTGACACACTGCGCACAGTCGGACTGACACACTACACACAGTAGGACTGACACACTGCGCACAGTCGGACTGACACACTACACACAGTAGGACTGACACACTACACACAGTCCCACTGACACACTACACACACTCCCACTGACACACTACACACAGTCCCACTGACACATTACACACAGTCCCACTGACACATTACACACAGTAGCACTGACACACTACACACAGTAGCACTGACATATTACACACAGTCCCACTGACATATTACACACAGTCCCACTGACACACTACACACAGTAGCACTGCACACACTACACACAGTTCCACTGACACTTTACACACAGTAGGACTGACATATTACACACAGTAGCACTGACACACTACACACAGTAGGACTGACACGCTACACACAGTAGGACTGACATGTTACACACAGTAGCACTGACACACTACACACAGTAGGACTGACACACTACACACAGTAGGACTGACATGTTACACACAGTAGCACTGACACACTACACACAGTCCCACTGACACATTGCGCACAGTCGGACTGACACACTACACACAGTAGGACTGACACACTACACACAGTAGCACTGACACACTGCACACAGTAGGACTGACACACTACACACAGTAGCACTGACACACTACACACAGTCCCACTGACACATTACACACAGTTGGACTGACACACTACACACAGTAGCACTGACACACTACACACAGTAGGACTGACACATTGCACACAGTAGCACTGACACACTACACACAGTAGGACTGACACACTGCACACAGTAGGACTGACACATTACACACAGTCCCACTGACACACTACACACAGTAGCACTTACACACTACACACAGTACCACTGACACACTACACACAGTACCACTGACACACTACACACAGTAGCACTTACACACTACACACAGTACCACTGACACACTACACACAGTACCACTGACACACTACACACAGTACCACTGACACACTACACACAGTAGGACTGACATGTTACACACAGTAGCACTGACACACTACACACAGTAGAACTGACACACTACACACAGTAGCACTGACACACTGCACACAGTAGGGCTGACACATTACACACAGTAGCACTGAAACACTACACACAGTTCCGCTGACACTTTACACACAGTAGGACTGACATATTACACACAGTAGCACTGACACACTACACACAGTAGGACTGACACGCTACACACAGTAGGACTGACATGTTACACACAGTAGCACTGACACACTACACACAGTAGCACTGACATACTACACACAGTAGGACTGACATGTTACACACAGTAGCACTGACACATTACACACAGTCCCACTGACACACTACACACAGTCCCACTGACACACTTCACACAGTAGCACTCACACACGACACACAGTAGGACTGACACACTACACACAGTAGCACTGACACATTACACACAGTCCCACTGACACACTACACACAGTCCCACTGAGACACTACACACAGTAGCACTCACACACTACACACAGTAGCACTGACACACTACACACAGTAGGACTGACACATTACACACAGTAGGACTGACACATTACACACAGTAGCACTGACACATTACACACAGTCCCACTGACACACTACACACAGTCCCACTGACACACTTCACACAGTAGCACTCACACACTACACACAGTAGGACTGACACATTACACACAGTAGCACTGACACACTACACACAGTAGCACTGACACACTACACACAGTAGGACTGACATATTACACACAGTAGCACTGACACATTACACACAGTAGCACTGACACACTACACACAGTAGGACTGACACATTACACACAGTAGCACTGACACACTACACACAGTAGCACTGACACACTGCACACAGTAGCACTGACACACTACACACAGTAGGACTGACACACTACACACAGTAGCACTGACACATTACACACAGTAGCACTGACACATTACACACAGTAGCACTGACACATTACACACAGTAGCACTGACACACTCCACACAGTCCCACTGACACATTACACACAGTCCCACTGACACATTACACACAGTAGCACTGACACACTACACACAGTAGCACTGACACATTACACACAGTAGGACTGACACACTACACACAGTCCCACTGACACATTACACACAGTAGCACTGACACATTACACACAGTAGCACTGACACACTGCACACACTAGCACTGACACATTACACACAGTAGCACTGACACACTACACACAGTAGGACTGACACATTACACACAGTAGGACTGACACACTACACACAGTAGCACTGACACACTGCACACAGTAGGACTGACACACTGCACACAGTAGGACTGACACACTACACACAGTAGCACTGACACACTACACACAGTAGGACTGACACACTACACACAGTAGCACTGACACATTACACACAGTAGCACTGACACATTACACACAGTAGCACTGACACATTACACACAGTAGCACTGACACATTACACACAGTAGCACTGACACACTGCACACACTAGCACTGACACATTACACACAGTAGCACTGACACACTACACACAGTAGCACTGACACACTGCACACAGTAGGACTGACACACTGCACACAGTAGGACTGACACACTACACACAGTAGCACTGACACACTGCACACAGTAGGACTGACACACTACACACAGTAGCACTGACACACTACACACAGTAGCACTGACACACTCCACACAGTCCCACTGACACATTACACACAGTAGCACTGACACATTACACACAGTAGCACTGACACACTACACACAGTAGCACTGACACATTACACACAGTAGGACTGACACACTACACACAGTCCCACTGACACATTACACACAGTAGCACTGACACATTACACACAGTTGGACTGACACACTACACACAGTCGGACTGACACACTACACACAGTAGGACTGACACACTGCGCACAGTCGGACTGACACACTACACACAGTAGGACTGACACACTACACACAGTAGCACTGACACACTGCACACAGTAGGACTGACACACTACACACAGTCCCACTTACACACTACACACAGTTCCACTGACACACTACACACAGTCCCACTGACACATTACACACAGTTGGACTGACACACTACACACAGTAGCACTAACACACTACACACAGTAGCACTGACATATTACACACAGTCCCACTGACATATTACACACAGTCCCACTGACACACTACACACAGTAGCACTGACACACTACACACAGTAGCACTGACACACTACACACAGTTCCGCTGACACTTTACACACAGTAGGACTGACACACTACACACAGTTCCGCTGACACTTTACACACAGTAGGACTGACATATTACACACAGTAGGACTGACACACTACACACAGTAGGACTGACATGTTACACACAGTAGCACTGACACACTACACACAGTAGGACTGACATGTTACACACAGTAGCACTGACACACTACACACAGTAGGACTGACACATTACACACAGTAGCACTGACACACTACACACAGTAGCACTGACACACTACACACAGTAGGACTGACACATTACACACAGTAGGACTGACACATTACACACAGTAGCACTGACACATTACACACAGTAGCACTGACACATTACACACAGTCCCACTGACACACTACACACAGTCCCACTGACACACTACACACAGTAGCACTCACACACTGCACACAGTAGGACTGACATATTACACACAGTAGCACTGACACAGTACACACAGTAGGACTGACACATTACACACAGTAGCACTGACACATTACACACAGTAGGACTGACATATTACACACAGTAGCACTGACACATTACACACAGTAGCACTGACACATTACACACAGTAGGACTGACACACTACACACAGTTGGACTGACACACGACACACAGTAGGACTGACACACTACACACAGTCCCACTGACACACTACACACAGTAGGACTGACACACTACGCACAGTAGCACTGACACACTACACACAGTCCCACTGACACATTACACACAGTAGCACTGACACATTACACACATCCCACTGACACACTACACACAGTAGCGCTGACACACTACACACAGTAGGACTGACACATTACAGACAGTAGCACTGACACACTGCACACAGTAGGACTGACACACTACACACAGTCCCACTGACACATTACACACAGTCCCACTGACACACTACACACAGTAGCACTGACACATTACACACAGTAGCACTGACACACTACACACAGTCCCACTGACACACTACACACAGTAGCACTGACACATTACACACATCCCACTGACACACTACACGCAGTAGCGCTGACACACTACACAGTAGGACTGACACATTACACACATCCCACTGACACACTACACACAGTAGCGCTGAGACACTACACACAGTCCCACTGACACATTACACACAGTTGGACTGACACACGACACACAGTAGGACTGACACACTACACACAGTAGGACTGACACACTACACACAGTTGGACTGACACACGACACACAGTAGGACTGACACACTACACACAGTAGGACTGACACACTACACACAGTAGGACTGACACACTACACACAGTTGGACTGACACACGACACACAGTCCCACTGACACACTACACACAGTAGGACTGACACACTACACACAGTTGGACTGACACATGACACACAGTAGGACTGACACACTACACACAGTCCCACTGACACACTACACACAGTAGGACTGACACACTACACACAGTAGGACTGACACACTACACACAGTTGGACTGACACACGACACACAGTAGGACTGACACACTACACACAGTCCCACTGACACACTACACACAGTAGGACTGACACACTACGCACAGTAGCACTGACACACTGCACACAGTAGGACTGACACACGACACACAGTAGGACTGACACACTACACACAGTACCACTGACACACTACACACAGTAGCACTGACACACTACACACAGTAGCACTGACAAACTACACACAGTACCACTGACACACTACACACAGTACCACTGACACACTACACACAGTCCCACTGACACACTACACACAGTAGGACTGACACACTACACACAGTAGCACTGACACACTACACACAGTAGGACTGACACATTACACACAGTAGCACTGACATACTACACACAGTACCACTGACACACTACACATAGTAGCACTGACACACTACACACAGTAGGACTGACACACTACACACAGTAGCACTGACACACTACACACAGTAGGACTGACACATTACACACAGTAGCACTGACATACTACACACAGTCCCACTGACACATTACACACAGTTGGACTGACACACTACACACAGTACCACTGACACACTACACACAGTAGCACTGACACACTACACACAGTAGCACTGACAAACTACACACAGTACCACTGACACACTACACACAGTACCACTGACACACTACACACAGTCCCACTGACACACTACACACAGTAGGACTGACACACTACACACAGTAGCACTGACACACTACACACAGTAGGACTGACACATTACACACAGTAGCACTGACATACTACACACAGTACCACTGACACACTACACATAGTAGCACTGACACACTACACACAGTAGCATTGACACACTACACATAGTTGCACTGACACACTACACACAGTACCACTGACACACTACACACAGTAGGACTGACACATTACACATAGTAGCACTGACATACTACACACAGTACCACTGACACACTACACATAGTAGCACTGACACACTACACACAGTAGCATTGACACACTACACATAGTTGCACTGACACACTACACACAGTACCACTGACACACTACACACAGTAGCACTGACATACTACACACAGTAGCACTGACACATTACACACAGTAGGACTGACACACTACACATAGTAGCACTGACATACTACACACAGTCCCACTGACACATTACACACAGTAGCACTGACATATTACACACAGCAGCACTGACACACTACACACAGTAGCACTGACACACTACACGCAGTCCAACTGACACACTACACACAGTAGCACTGACACATTACACACATCCCACCGACACACTACACACAGTAGCGCTGACACACTACACACAGTAGCACTGACACACTACACATAGTTGCACTGACACACTACACACAGTAGCACTGACACACTACACACAGTAGCGCTGACACACTACACACAGTAGCACTGACACACTACACATAGTTGCACTGACACACTACACACAGTAGCGCTGACACACTACACACAGTAGCACTGACACACTACACATAGTTGCACTGACACACTACACACAGTAGCACTGACACACTACACATAGTTGCACTGACACACTACACACAGTCTCACTGACACACTGACACACAGTAGCACTGACACATTACACACAGTAGGACTGACACACTACACATAGTAGCACTGACATACTACACACAGTCCCACTGACACATTACACACAGTAGTACTGACACATTACACACATTCCACCGACACACTACACACAGTAGCGCTGACACACTACACACAGTAGCGCTGACACATTACACACAGTAGCACTTACACACTACACACAGTCCCACTGACACTTTACACACAGTAGCACTGACACATTACACACAGTACCACTGACACACTACACACAGTACCTTCGCCCTCTGTCCTTCATCCTGTTTCCTTTCTCCTGTTGCCTTCGTCCTGTTTTTTTTCACTGCTGATCTTTTGTGTCTTTTATTTCTGTTTCTGTGTCCTCATGTTTTTGTCGTCCATTCTTGTACGTGTAGTTAGTTCTGTTATATTTCTGTCCTTCTCATGCTAACACACACACACACACACACACACACTTCCCTTTTCCTGTTTCCTGTTTCCTGTTTACTGTGGATGAGCAGCAAACACACATGGACGGCGTGAGTGTTGTTAGTTTGGATCATGTCGCTGTACGATCGCTGTCGTTTCATTGTGGTGAGTCAAACTGGGCGAGACAGAGGAAGAATCACTGTGATCAGTCATGTGTTCATTTAATCATGTGTTCATTTTATTGTTTCCACTCGTGAAACAGGAAGTGCTGAAGCAGCTACAGGGCACCATAGAAGAAGAGTCTGGAGAGGCATCTGGCTCTCAGCTTGAGCTCATCGAGAGACTGAAAGGTGAACAAAACAAACGCACACAGAGAACACACACATCAGGGTTCTTTAAATCACAGTAACGTGTCGCTGCCTATTCCCCCCAAAAAAACAAAACAAACTTTTTTGTTTGTTACTAGTGCTGCACGATTTGGTATAAATGTACAATTGCGATTATGGTGGACAATATTGCGATTTGTGATTGCGATTACAATATAATTACAATAAAATGTAATAAATAAATGGTATCATGAGTCTTGTTGCTTGACTCAGTGTTACCCTACATTACAGTGGTGGAAAAAAGTTTTCGGACACCCTTAAAATTTTACACAATCTCAAATATTATCATGAAATATTTGTGGAAAAATCTTTTTTGTGTTTCAAAAGGTGTGGCTGCATTAGACAGATACGAACAAATACAAATTATATGTTTTTGTTTATTGTTTACAAGAAAAACTAACAAAACTAAATTCTTGACAGTTTCAATGTCACTTCTCACCATTGTCGGTATCAAAGTCAACAAATAACAAAGAATGTGTTCAAAACTGAACAAAAATACAAATAAACCATCACATCATCAAATTAATATTTAGTAGTCCTGCCATTGGCACGTAGTAGAGTTCTAATCCTGGCTGGTATGTTCCCCACAAGCCTTTCACACTGTTGAGGGGTAATCTTGTCCCATTCTTCTTGAATTACTGCTTTTAATTCTTCTAAATTCTTTGGTTTATGCTTTGAAACAGACCTTCTGATAATCCACCACAGATTTTCAATGGGGCTCATGTCCGGGGATTGAGCTGGCCACTCTAAGACCTGGATACTGTGCTCCTGCAGCCAAGTTCTACTGGCCTTGGATGTGTGGCAAGAGGCATTATCTTGTTGAAACATCCAGTTTTTACCTCGACGGAACAGTGCACGCGCAGAAGGGAGCATGTGGGTTTGGAGAATGGTACAATACTTGGTAGAGTTCAATGTGCCATCACAGACAGTGAGATGACCAACACCAGCAGCATGATACTTAAACCATGATACTTCCTCCACCTAAACCATGATACTTCCTCCACCATGCTTGACAGTAGGTACTGTACATGCTGGAGATAATGCTTCGCCTGGCCTTCTGCGTACCCTCACATTAGTAGGAGGAAGATAAAGCTGGAAACTGGACTCATCTGACCATAAAATCTTCTTCCAATTCCGGGCTGTCCAGTTCTTGTGTGCCTGGGCCCAACGACGCCGGGCTAACCTCTGTCTCTCATTGATCAGGGGCTTCTTGATAGCCTTGTAGGACCTTAAGCCATGATCTAAAAGTCGGCCACGTACAGTGCGGGTGGAACACTGGACACCAGTTTGGTTTGACCACTGCTGCTGAAGCTCCTGTGATGTCATTTGGCGGTTTTACCTGCACATGCGGATCAGGATGGGGCCATTTCTTGCTGAAGAAACCCTTGGACGCCCAGATCTTGGTTTGTCTTCCAAGCTGTTGGTTCGTCTGTATTTCTGCAGAGTGTATCCAACTGCTGAAGGACTGCATCTGCACTTCCTGGCTATCTGGCGGCAGCTGTACCCTTCCTGGCTGAGAATCTTTATCTTTAGGCGTGTTTCCTGCGTTACGTTCCTTGATTTAGCCATTTTTGTGTCTGAAGAACTTTCAAATGGCTTGATGTAGACACAAAGCTTGGCAACAAAAATTGTGTCTTTTAATAAAAAGAACGACCTTCATCACTGGTACCAAAATGACCCAATACTCAAAATTTCTTATGTATTTTTATGGAACCAATCAATTTTAAGTTTTTAATGGCGTTTTTGGGATTTATTTAGTATTTTGGCTGTGACTGTACTAAAAGAAATTGCACTTGAAGACCTACGAGTGATTTTTAATGCAATATTTCACAAATGCATGGGGTGTCCGAAAACTTTTTTCCATCACTGTATATCAGGGGACACTGACTTATGGACAGACAGTGTGTCAATGACCATCAACAGACTGAGCACGGTCAAACACGCTGCTCACACAGCAGTGCAGCATGACACTGTACACACAGTGGAGTGAGCCTGTGTTGCGTTCAGGTGTAAATGACAAATTCCAGCGCCATAGCACAACACAGCAGCATGTTAAGTGGGCTGAAACCGAGCAAAGTTGCTCAATTTTTCATTTGCTATGGAGTCCATGTTTTCCCTGTGACACTTACAAATGTTTGCTTAACTGTGCTTGGATGTTGTTTTATGAGGCTCTGGCGGCTTTCAGTTGTCTCATTGTCTTTAGCGTTACACGGCTCCGCTTTCTCTCACATGCACTCTTCCTACTTTTCTTTGTGCTGTCTCAAGTGCTGATATAGATTGGTCGTGTTGCCGCGGGACTTGGCAACTTTAACTTTTAAACTTTACACAGCATGTCTTTCAGGTACGGCGATGTTGGACAGAAAGATGTGCTGTGTAAAAGTTAAAAGTCTGTCCAACGTCGCCGTACCTGAATCCAAAGTATCGCCATGTAACAAACGTTTTTTTCGCCACCAACTCAGCCTGTTCATGGTTGAGCTCATGCTCTTCTTCAGCGTCTGTGTTGGTCACTGCTGCACGCTGACTGCACGCACCAGGATAGCTTGTGGGCGTGATGTCAACAAACTCCACTGACTACAGGAGAGGCAGTCACGTTCACAGGCACACACGTTAACATTTATTTAGCCTGCATTAAATCGCAAATCGCAGCCTTTAATGTAGCTATGTAATCGCACAGCCTGACATTGCGATTGCGACTGCAATTAGATTAATCGTGCAGCTCTATTTATTACTTAACAACAACCGCAGGAGAAGCAGCACAACACAGAGGTTTTTTATTAGTTGCTGTGTTGCTTGTGTTTCATTAAAAACCAACAGAGGAAATAAACTTGTAACACTGAGTGTGTTTCCTCCGCCAGAGATGAGCCTGGACTCTGCAGGGTTTAAACCCAGATTGAGGCCTCCTCTGCCCCCCTCATCCTCCTCCAGCTCGGCCTCTTCTGGTTCAGGAGCTCCTGGAGGAGCAGCAGGAGGCTCCGTAGCTCCAGGACACCCGACCACCACCGGCTTCCCCAGAAGAGGGCTGCCGACTGCGGGCAGAGACAGCCATGACCGCTGCCTGGAAGAGCTGGAGAAGGAGAGGTACTACTGAGAGTACTGTTAGTACTACTGACAGTACTGTAGGTACTACTGAGAGTACTGTCAGTACTACTTACACTACCCTAGGTACTACTGAGAGTACTGTTGGTACTACAGAGAGTACTGTTAGTACTACAGAGAGTACTGTAGGTACTACTGAGAGTACTGTCAGTACTACTGAGAGTACTGTTAGTACTACTTTACTATCCTAGGTACTACTGAGAGTACTGTTGGTTCAACTGGGAGTACTGTTAGTACAACTGAGAGTACTGTTGGTTCAACTGAGAGTACTGTTATTACTACTGAGAGTACTGTTGCTATAACTCAGAGTACTGTTAGTATGACTGAGAGTACTGTTGGTACTACTTGGTACTACTGAGAGTACTGTAGGTTCAACTGAGAGTACTGTTGGTACTACTGAGAGTACTGTCAGTACTAGTGAGAGTACTGTTAGTACTACTTTCACTATCCCAGGTACTACTGAGAGTACTGTCAGTACTAATGAGAGTACTGTTAGTACTACTTTCACTATCCTAGGTACTACTGAGAGTACTGTTGGTACAACTGAGAGTACTGTCAGTACTACTGAGAGTACTGTTGGTACAACTCAGAGTACTGTTAGTATGACAGAGTGCTGTTGGTACAACTGAGAGTACTGTTGGTACAACTGAGAGTACTGTTAGTACTACTGAGAGTACTGTTGGTACAACTCAGAGTACTGTTAGTATGACTGAGAGTACTGTTGGTACTACTGAGAGTACTGTAGGTACTACTGAGAGTACTGTCAGTACTACTGAAAGTACTGTTAGTACTACTTTCACTATCCTAGATACTACTGAGGGTACTGTTGGTACTACTGAGAGTACTGTCAGCACTACTGAGAGTGCTCTAGGTACTACTTAAAGTACTGTAGGTACTACTGAGAGTGCTCTAGGTACTACTGAGGGTACTGTTGGTACAACTGATAGTACTGTAGGTACTACTTAAAGCACTGTAGGTACTACTGAGAGTGCTGTAGGTACTACTGAGAGTACTGTTAGTACTACTGAGAGTGCGCTAGATTCTACTTAAAGTACTGTAGGTACTACTGAGAGTGCTCTAGGTACTACTTAAGGTACTGTTAGTACTACTGAGGGTACTGTTGGTACAACTGAGAGTACTGTTAGTATTACTTTCACTATCCTAGGTACTACTGAGAGTACTGTTGGTACAACTGAGTACTGTTAGTACTACTGAGAGTACTGTTGGTACAACTGATAGTATTGTTAGTACAACTGAGAGTACTGTTAGTACTACTGAGTACTGTTAGTACTACTGAGAGTGCTCTAGGTACTACTTAAGGTACTGTAGGTACTACTGGGAGTATTGTTAGTACAACTGAAAGGTTGGTACATCTGAGAGTACTGTAGGTACAGCTGAGAGTACTGTTGGTACATCTGAGAGTACTGTAAGTACTACTGAGAGTACTGTTGGTACAACTGAGAGTACTGTTAGTACTACTGAGAGTACTGTCAGTACTAATGAGAGTTCTGTTAGTACTACTTTCACTATCCTAGGTACTACTGAGAGTACTGTTGGTACTACTTACACTACCCTGGGTACTACTGAGAGTACTGTCAGTACTACTGAGAGTACTGTTGGTACAACTAAGAGTACTGTTTGTACTCCTGAGAGTACTGTTGGTACAACTGAGAGTACTGTTAGTACTACTTACACTACCCTGGGTACTACTGAGAGTACTGTTGGCACAACTGAGAGTACTGTCAGTACTACTGAGAGTACTGTTGGTATTACCGAGAGTACTGTCAATACTACTGAGAGTACTGTTGGTACAACTGAGAGTACTGTTCGTACTACCGAGAGTACTGTTAGTACTACTGAGAGTGCTCTAGGTACTACTGAGGGTACTGTTGGTACAACTGAGAATACTGTTAATACAACTGAGAGTATTGTTGGTACAACTGAGAGTACTGTTGGTACCACTGAAAGTCCTGTTAGTACAACTGAGAGTACTGTTGGTAACTGAGAGTACTGTGAGTACTACTCAGAGTACTGTTGGTACAACTGAGAGTATTGTTAGTACTATTTACACTAACCTAGGTACTACTGAGAGTACTGTTGGCACAACTGAGAGTACTGTCAGTACTACTGAGGGTACTGTTAGTACAACTGAGAGTACTGTTCGTACCACTGAGAGTACTGTTCGTACTACTGAGAGTGCTGTTGGTTCTACTGAGAGTACTGTTGATACAACTGAGAGTACTGTTAGTACTACTGAGAGCACTGTTGGTACAACTGAGAGTCCTGTTAGTACTACTTACACTACCTTAGGTACTACTGAGAGTACTGTTGGCACAACTGAGAGTACTGTCAGTACTACTGAGAGTGCTCTAGGTACTACTAAGGGTACTGTTGGTACAACTGAGAATACTGTTGGTACCACTGAAAGTACTGTCAGTACTACTGAGAGTACTGTTGGTACTACTGAGAGTACTGTTGGTACAGCTGAGAGTACTGTTGGTACTACTGAGAGTACGGTTGATACAACTGAGAGTACTTTTGGTACTACTGAGAGTACTGTTGATACAACTGAGAGTACTGTCAGTACTAATGAGAGTTCTGTTAGAACTACTGAGAGTGCTCTAGGTACTACTTAAGGTACTGTAGGTACTACTGAGAGTACTGTTAGTACAACTGAAAGGTTGGTACAGCTGAGAGTACTGTTGGTAGTGCTGAGAGTACTGTTGGTACTACTGAGAGTACTGTTGGTATTACTGAGAGTACTGTAGGTACTACTGAGTACTTTTAGTACTACTGAGAGTGCTCTAGTTACTACTTAAGGTACTGTAGGTATTACTGAGAGTACTGTTAGTACAACCGAAAGGTTGGTACAGCTGAGAGTACTGTTGATACAACTGAGAGTACTGTTGGTACTACTGAGTACTGTAAGTACTACTGAGAGTACTGTTGGTACAACTGAGAGTACTGTTAGTACTACTGAGAGTACTGTCAGTACTAATGAGAGTTCTGTTAGTACTACTTTCACTATCCTAGGTACTACTGAGAGTACTGTTGGTACAACTGAGAGTACTGTTGGTACTACTTACACTACCCTGGGTACTACTGAGAGTACTGTCAGTACTACTGAGAGTACTGTTGGTACAACTAAGAGTACTGTTTGTACTCCTGAGAGTACTGTTGGTACAACTGAGAGTACTGTTGGTACTACTTACACTACCCTGGGTACTACTGAGAGTATTGTTGGCACAACTGAGAGTACTGTCAGTACTACTGAGAGTACTGTTGGTACAACTGAGAGTACTGTTGGTACTACTGAGAGTACTGTTGATACAACTGAGAGTGCTGTTAGTACTACTGAGTACTGTTGGTACTACTGAGAGTGCTCTAGGTACTACTTAAGGTACTGTAGGTACTACTGAGAGTACTGTTAGTACAACTGAAAGGTTGGTACAGCTGAGAGTACTATTGGTACAGCTGAGAGTACTGTTGGTAAAACTGAGATCACTGTTGGTACAACTTAGATTACTGTTGGTATACCTGAGAGTACTGTTGGTACAACTGAGAGCACTGTTGGTACAGCTGAGAGTACTGTTGGTACAGCTGAGAGTACTGTTGGTACAGCTGAGAGTACTGTTGGTACTACTGAGAGTACTGTCGGTACTACTGAGAGTACTGTCAGTACTAATGAGAGTTCTGTTAGTACTACTTTCACGATCCTAGGTACTACTGGGAGTACTGTCAGTACTAATGAGAGTTCTGTTAGTACTACTTTCACTATCCTAGGTACTACTGAGAGTACTGTTGGTACAACTGAGAGTACTGTTGGTACTACTTACACTACCCTGGGTACTACTGAGAGTACTGTCAGTACTACTGAGAGTACTGTTGGTACAACTAAGAGTACTGTTTGTACTCCTGAAAGTACTGTTGGTACAACTGAGAGTACTGTTAGTACTACTTACACTACCCTAGGTACTACTGAGAGTACTGTTGGCACAACTGAGAGTACTGTTGGTACAACTGAGAGTACTGTTGGTATTACCGAGAGTACTGTCAATACTACTGAGAGTACTGTTGGTACAACTGAGAGTACTGTTCGTACTACCGAGAGTACTGTTAGTACTACTGAGAGTGCTCTAGGTACTACTGAGGGTACTGTTGGTACAACTGAGAATACTGTTAATACAACTGAGAGTATTGTTGGTACAACTGAGAGTACTGTTGGTACCACTGAAAGTCCTGTTAGTACAACTGAGAGTACTGTTGGTACAACTGAGAGTACTGTGAGTACTACTCAGAGTACTGTTGGTACAACTGAGAGTATTGTTAGTACTATTTACACTAACCTAGGTACTACTGAGAGTACTGTTGGCACAACTGAGAGTACTGTCAGTACTACTGAGGGTACTGTTAGTACAACTGAGAGTACTGTTCGTACCACTGAGAGTACTGTTGGTACAACTGAGAGTACTGTTAGTACTACTGAGAGCACTGTTGGTACAACTGAGAGTCCTGTTAGTACTACTTACACTACCTTAGGTACTACTGAGAGTACTGTTGGCACAACTGAGAGTACTGTCAGTACTACTGAGAGTGCTCTAGGTACTACTAAGGGTACTGTTGGTACAACTGAGAATACTGTTGGTACCACTGAAAGTACTGTCAGTACTACTGAGAGTACTGTTGGTACTACTGAGAGTACTGTTGGTACAGCTGAGAGTACTGTTGGTACTACTGAGAGTACGGTTGATACAACTGAGAGTACTTTTGGTACTACTGAGAGTACTGTTGATACAACTGAGAGTACTGTCAGTACTAATGAGAGTTCTGTTAGAACTACTGAGAGTGCTCTAGGTACTACTTAAGGTACTGTAGGTACTACTGAGAGTACTGTTAGTACAACTGAAAGGTTGGTACAGCTGAGAGTACTGTTGGTAGTGCTGAGAGTACTGTTAGTACTACTGAGAGTACTGTTGGTATTACTGAGAGTACTGTAGGTACTACTGAGTACTTTTAGTACTACTGAGAGTGCTCTAGGTACTACTTAAGGTACTGTAGGTATTACTGAGAGTACTGTTAGTACAACCGAAAGGTTGGTACAGCTGAGAGTACTGTTGATACAACTTAGAGTACTGTTGGTACTACTGAGTACTGTTAGTACTACTGAGAGTACTGTTAGTACAACTGAAAGGTTGGTACAGCTGAGAGTACTGTTGGTACAGCTGAGAGTACTGTTGATACAACTGAGAGTACTGTTGGTACTACTGAGTACTGTTAGTACTACTGAGAGTACTGTTAGTACAACTGAAAGGTTGGTACAGCTGAGAGTACTGTTGGTACAGCTGAGAGTACTGTTGGTACAGCTGAGAGTACTGTTGGTACTACTGAGAGTACGGTTGATACAACTGAGAGTACTGTAGGTACTACTGAGTACTTTTAGTACTACTGAGAGTGCTCTAGGTACTACTTAAGGTACTGTAGGTATTACTGAGAGTACTGTTAGTACAACCGAAAGGTTGGTACTACTAAGGGTACTGTTGGTACAACTGAGAATACTGTTGGTACCACTGAAAGTACTGTCAGTACCACTGAGAGTACTGTTGGTACTACTGAGAGTACTGTTGATACAACTGAGAGTACTGTTGGTACTACTGAGTACTGTTAGTACTACTGAGAGTGCTCTAGGTACTACTTAAGGTACTGTAGGTACTACTGAGAGTACTGTTGGTACAACTGAGAGTACTGTTGGTACAACTGAGATTACTGTTGGTACAGCTGAGATTACTGTTGGTACTACTGAGATCACTGTTGGTACAGCTGAGATTACTGTTGGTACTACTGAGAGTACTGTTGGTACAGCTGAGAGTACTGTTGGTACAACTGAGAGTACTGTTGGTACAACTGAGAGTACTGTTGGTACAGCTGAGAGTACTGTTGGTACAGCTGAGAGAACTGTTGGTACTACTGAGAGAACTGTTCGTACTCTTGCAGGGCTCAACAATAAGGATTGCCCAATTCCCCAGGGTAAGGAAAACTCACGGTCGGGCATGTAAACTAACAACCTCACTTGCCCGATCGGGCAAGTTGCTAAAAATAGTTCCTGACCAAACCTGACCCCGAGCCCGGCGCAGTTTGTCAGCTGACAAAGTTATTGAAGTGGACAGTGTGTAAATAACCACCAACAGACTGCTGTTACGCACAGCCAAACACGCTGCTCGCACAGCAGCTCAGTACGACACTCATGATGAGCTTGTGTTGCGTTCAGGCATTGTCACGTAAATAACATCTTCCAACACTTAAATAGGTCATAGCACAAAACAGCAGCATGTAAAGTGACTTTTTACTTTATTATTAGTGCTGCACGATTAATCTAATTGCAATCGTGATGTCAGGCTGTGCGATTACATGACCGCATAAAAGGCTGCGATTTGCGATTTAATGTAGGCTAAAAAAATGTTAACGTGTGTGCCTGTGAACGTGACTGCTTCTCCTGTAGTGTGTGGAGTTTGTTGACATCACGCCCACAAGCTATTCTAGTGCGTGCAGCCGGCGTGCAGCAGTGACCAACACAGACGCTGAAGAAGAGCATGAGCACGACCAAGAACAGGCTGAGTTGGTGGCGAGAAAAACGTCTGTTACAGGGCGATACTTTGGATTCAGGTACGGCGACGTTGAACAAAAAGACATGCTGTGTAAGTGTAAAAGTTAAAGTTGCCACGTCCCGCGGCAACACGACCAATCTATATCAGCACTTGAGACGGGACGTGGCGACTTTAACTTTTAAACATTTACACAGCTCGTCTTTCTGTCCAACGTCGCCATACCTGAAAGACGTGCTGTGTAAAAGTTTAAAAGTTAAAGTCGCCATGTCCCGCGGCAACACGACCACTCTATAACAACACTTGAGACAGCACAGGGAAAAGTAGGAAGAGTGCATGTGAGAGAAAGACAAGCCGTGTAACGTTCAAGACAAAGAGACAACTGAAAGGTACCAGAGCCTCATAAAACAACATCCAAGCACTGTTAAGCAAGCATTTGTAAGTGTCACAGGGAAATCATGGACTCCATAACAGATGAAAAATTGAGCAATTTTGCTCTGTTTCGGCCCACTTGACATGCTGCTGTGTTGTGCTATGGCGTGCTGGAATTTGTCATTTACGAGACAACGCCTCAACGCAACACAGGCTCGCTCCGCTGTGTGTACAGTTTGTGTTTATGTTTATTTTATTTAAGAAGGGACCGTGCACATTAATTAACATAATCTCTTAAATCACGTAAATGTGCCAAATTTAGCCATGCAGGCTAATTTTCATCTGCAGATGTGCTGCGCTGCTGTGTGAGCAGCGTGTTTGACTGTGCTCAGTCTGTTGATGGGCATTAACACACTGTCTGTCCATAATAATAACTATGTCAGGTCAGTGCCCCCCTAATATAATGTAGGGGAAACATTAAATCAAGCAAAAAAGACTCATGATACCATTTATTTATTACATTTTATTGTTATTATATTGCAATCGCCAATCGCAATATTTATCACCATAATCGCAATCGCACATTTTTATCAAATCGTGCAGCACTATTTATTATATTCAATAAAATAGTATGTTCCTAAATCTTGAGACATCTCATATGTAAGTTAGACAGACATTTCACCTGCTCATTACTGTGCACACATGTACTGTATATACTTAGTCCTAAAGAGCCCTTCTGGTGCCAGTAGATACACAGAAACATCCCAGCAGGCTGTGCTTTGCAAGCTTACAAAAATGTTTCACACATGTGAAAATTATTTTTCATGCGTGTGCTTCACCTCCGCTGCTACAACTCCATCCTAGGGAAAACACTGCTGTGTGCGTTTTGTGCAACAGGTGGATGTGGTAGTCTACTGGTAGAGTAGAGAGAGAGCTAAGTAGCGTTGAAGTACAGTAGAGCAGGGCAGAGAGATGGAAGCAAAATATATTAAACCCGGTGTTAATACAGCAGAACTGGAGAGAGGGGTGAAAAATAAATAGAGGTGGGCATGGCTCAGGTAGGGCGCAAAATTATAGATGGAGAACGATTGACAAATTTTTCACTTTAAGCCCTGACACTGTCATTTTTGTGTAGGAAGCTACAATACATGATGTATGCTGTTTTAATTAATAAATACAGTGTGAATAAAGATTATATAACATAAAAATAACTGCAGTCTTTGTTATTTGATAGTCGCTTAAATTAAACAATTTTTACAGGGCACATAAAAACTGACTTTGGGCAAGTAGATCTCTGACCAACTTGCCCGACCGGGCAAGTGAAAAAAAAACCTTAGCGTTGAACCCTGTACTGAGAATACTGTTGGTACAACTGAGAGTGCTGTTAGTACTACTGAGAGTACTGTTGGTACAGCTGAGAGTACTGTAGGTACAACTGAGAGTACTGTTGGTACTACTGAGAGTACTGTTGGTACAGCTGAGAGTACTGTAGGTACAACTGAGAGTACTGTTGGTACTACTGAGAATACTGTTGGTACTACTGAGAGTACTGTTAGTACAACTGAGACTACTGTAGGTACAACTGAGAGTACTGTTGGTACAACTGAGAGTACTGTTAGTACTACTGAGAGTACTGTCGGTACTTTCTTACTCCTGTTGTTCCATTATGTCCAACCTCTCTTTCCTGTCCATCTCTGTTCTGCTCTGTGATTGGCTGCTCCCTGACAGGTCTCTCCTGTTGGCCGAGCTGGAGAAGGAGGAGAAGGAGAAAGACTGGTACTATGCTCAGCTGCAGAACCTGACCAAGAGGATTGACACTCTGCCGCTCACTGAGAACGTAACTACACTTACTGTCTGTGTTACAGTACCACACAGAACTTGACTAAACTTACTGGCTGTGTTAAAGTACCACACAGAACGTGACTATACTTACCGTTGATGTTAAAATACCACACAGAACGTGACTTAACTTTCCGGCTGTGTTACGGTACCACACAGAACGTGACTATACTTACCGGCTGTGTTACAGTACCACACAGAACGTGACTATACTTACCGGCTGTGTTACAGTACCAAGCAGAACGTGACTATACTTACCGGCTGTGTTACAGTACCACACAGAACGTGACTAAACTTACCGGTTGTGTTACAGTACCACACAGAACGTGACTAAACTTACCGGTTGTGTTACAGTACCACACAGAACGTGACTATATTTACCGTTGGTGTTACAGTACCACACAGAACGTGACTAAACTTACCGGCTGTGTTACAGTACCACACAGAACGTGACTAAACTTACCGGCTGTGTTACAGTACCACACAGAACGTGACTAAACTTACCGGTTGTGTTACAGTACCAAACAGAACGTGACTGAACTTACCGTCTGTGTTACAGTACCAAATAGAACATGACTAAACTTTCCGGCTGTGTTACAGTACCAAAGAGAACGTGACTATACTTACCGTTGGTGTAACAGTACCACACAGAACGTGACTATACTTACCGGCTGTGTTACAGTACCACACAGAACGTGACTAAACTTACCGTCTGTGTTACAGTACCAAAGAGAACGTGACTAAACTTACCGGCTGTGTTACAGTACCACACAGAACGTGACTAAACTTACCGGTTGTGTTACAGTACCACACAGAACGTGACTAAACTTACCGGTTGTGTTACAGTACCAAACAGAACGTGACTGAACTTACCGTCTGTGTTACAGTACCAAATAGAACATGACTAAACTTTCCGGCTGTGTTACAGTACCAAAGAGAACGTGACTATACTTACCGTTGGTGTTACAGTACCAAAGAGAACGTGACTATACTTACCGGCTGTGTTACAGTACCACACAGAACGTGACTAAACTTACCGTCTGTGTTACAGTACCAAAGAGAACGTGACTATACTTACCGGCTGTGTTACAGTACCACACAGAACGTGACTAAACTTTCCGGCTGTGTTACAGTACCAAAGAGAACGTGACTATACTTACCGTTGGTGTAACAGTACCACACAGAACGTGACTATACTTACCGGCTGTGTTACAGTACCACACAGAACGTGACTAAACTTACCGGCTGTGTTACAGTACCAAACAGAACGTGACTATACTTACCGGCTGTGTTACAGTACCAAACAGAACGTGACTAAACTTACCGGCTGTGTTACAGTACCAAACAGAACGTGACTAAACTTACCGGCTGTGTTACAGTACCAAAGAGAACGTGACTATACTTACCGGCTGTGTTACAGTACCACACAGAACGTGACTAAACTTACCGGCTGTGTTACAGTACCAAACAGAACGTGACTATACTTACCGGCTGTGTTACAGTACCAAACAGAACGTGACTAACAAACAGAACGTGACTATACTTACCGGCTGTGTTACAGTACCAAACAGAACGTGACTAAACTTACCGGCTGTGTTACAGTACCAAACAGAACGTGACTATACTTACCGGCTGTGTTACAGTACCAAACAGAACGTGACTATACTTACCGGCTGTGTTACAGTACCAAACAGAACGTGACTATACTTACCGGCTGTGTTACAGTACCAAACAGAACGTGACTAAACTTACCGGCTGTGTTACAGTACCAAACAGAACGTGACTATACTTACCGGCTGTGTTACAGTACCAAACAGAACGTGACTATACTTACCGGCTGTGTTACAGTACCAAACAGAACGTGACTAAACTTACCGGCTGTGTTACAGTACCAAACAGAACGTGACTAAACTTACCGGCTGTGTTACAGTACCAAACAGAACGTGACTAAACTTACCGGCTGTGTTACAGTACCAAACAGAACGTGACTATACTTACCGGCTGTGTTACAGTACCACACAGAACGTGACTAAACTTACCGGCTGTGTTACAGTACCAAACAGAACGTGACTAAACTTACCGTCTGTGTTACAGTACCAAAGAGAACGTGACTATACTTACCGGCTGTGTTACAGTACCACACAGAACGTGACTGAACTTACCGTCTGTGTTACAGTACCAAAGAGAACGTGACTATACTTACCGGCTGTGTTACAGTACCACACAGAACGTGACTAAACTTACCGGTTGTGTTACAGTACCACACAGAACGTGACTAAACTTACTGTATTTATTAAAGTACTTCTCTGGAAAAAGTCAGAGTTAAAACAGGAAATACTTCCTGTTTACGTTGTGACTCATTAGATTGACTTTGTGTGTCAGTTTACTCTTCAGACAGACATGAGTCGTCGTCAGCTGGAGTTTGAGGCTCGTCAGATCCGTTCAGCGATGGAGGAACAGCTGGGTTCCTGTCAGGAGATGGAGAGAAGAGCTCAGGTGTGATGTCACTTTCCTTAACACCACCTCTGATGCTCTGTGACCTTCATATACCAAACAGACGTATGACAGAAAATTGGGCCCATGGTCATTTCCATGCGAAGGTAGTCACCTATCAGTGTGTACATGAGGGGAAGCTCTGGTCACGTCAGGTCTCAACTCATGTACACAAGTTTACAAATCTGACTGAGATGGAGACGGTGAGCAGAGGTGGTGTCATTAGACCACAGTCTGACTGATGTTTCAGGTTTTATACCAACATATAGATCTGTCTCTGTAGGACGGACTCTATGAATGTTTGCCCTTTCTGTATGTGGTTTGCATTGGAGATCGGACCTTGCTAAGCACCTTATTTTCACGATGAGACGATAGCTTCAGACACCACACACACACACTGCACAGCCATTACAAACCCCTCCCCTCAGGTCTAAGGCACAGATCTCTTGCTTTCAAAACAAAGATCCATGTCCAGCTTTGTACCCTCATCCATCAGACTAATGAATAACAGCTGATTTGATCTGATATGTATGCTTGTGGGTGTGTGTGTTTGTTCTTCTCTCTTTTTAACATTTGTATTTGTATTTTTAAATTTTTAACACTTGTATTTATCTATTTGTATTTATTTTGTTTAATATACAGTCACTTTTCACAGGCAAAGTTCCTAATGGAAAAATAAAGTTCTTTGAATTGAATTGAATTGAATTGTAGGACTGACTCTGTAGGACTGTGTCTGTAGGACTGTGTCTGTAGGACTGACTCTGTAGGGCTGTCTCTGTAGGACTGTGTCTGTAGGGCTGTCTCTATGAGACTGTGTCTGTAGGGCTGCCTCTGTAAGAATGTCTCTGTAGGTCTGTGTCTGTAGAACTGTGTCTGTAGGACTGTCTCTGTAGGGCTGTCTCTGTAGGACTGTCTGTGGGACTGTGTCTGTGTAGGACTGTCTCTGTAGGGCTGTCTGTGTAGGACTGTGTCTGTAGGGTTGTCTCTGTAGGACTGACTCGACTGCCCCTGTAGGACTGTCTCTGTAGGACTGACTCTGCAGGACTGTCTTTGTAGGGCTGTGTCTGTAGGACTGTCTCTGTAGTGCTGTGTCTGTAGGACTGTCTCTGTAGGGCTGTGTCTTTAGGGCTGTGTCTGTAGGGCTGTCTCTGTAGGGCCGTGTCTTTAGGGCTGTGTCTGTAGGACTGTGTCAGTAGGACTGTGTCAGTAGGACTGTGTAGGACTGTCTCTGTAGAGCTGACTCTGTAGGACTGTCTCTGTAGAGCTGACTGTAGGACTGTCTCTGTAGAGCTGACTGTAGGGCTCTCTGTAGGACTGCCTCTGCAGGACTGTCTGTAGGACTGTCTCTGTAGGACTGTCTGTGCAGGACTGTGTTTGTAGGACTTTCTGTAGGGCTGTCTCTGTAGTGCTGTGTCTGCAGGACTGTGTCTGTAGGACTGTGTCTGTAGGGCCGTGTCTTTAGGGCTGTGTCTGTAAGACTGTGTCAGTAGGACTGTGTAGGACTGTCTCTGTAGAGCTGACTATAGGGCTGCCTCTGTAGGACTACCTCTTCAGGACTGTCTCTGTAGGGCTGTGTCTGTAGGACTGTGTAGGACTGTCTCTGTAGAGCTGACTGTAGGGCTGTCTCTGTAGGACTGCCTCTGTAGGACTGTGTCTGTAGGGCTGTCTCTGTAAGGATGTCTCTGTAGGGATGTCTCTGTAGGACTGTCTGTAGGACTCCCTCTGTAGAGCTGACTGTAAGGCTGTCTCTGTAGGACTCCCTCTGTAGAGCTGACTGTAAGGCTGTCTCTGTAGGACTGTCTCTGTAGGACTGTCTCTGTAGGACTGCCTCTGTAGAGCTGACTGTAAGGCTGTCTCTGTAGGACTGTCTCTGCAGGACTGTCTCTGTAGAGCTGACTGTAAGGCTGTCTCTGTAGGACTGTCTCTGTAGAGCTGACTGTAGGGCTGTCTCTGTAAGGCTGTGTCTGTAGGGCTGTGTCTGTAGAGCTGTCTCTGTAGGACTGTGTCTGTAGGGCTCTCTCTGTAGAGCTGACTGTAAGGCTGTCTCTGTAGGACTGTCTCTGTAGAGCTGACTGTAGGGCTGTCTCTGTAAGGCTGTGTCTGTAGGGCTGTGTCTGTAGAGCTGTCTCTGTAGGACTGTGTCTGTAGGGCTCTCTCTGTAGGGCTGACTGTAGGGCTGTCTCTGTAGGACTGATCAATCCTACGCTCTGATTGGCCTGGTGAGAATGTGTCATCAGTCACATGTCAACTGTGGTTGGATGATCTGAGCTGGTTCGTACGTTAGCCGGACTGTTCCCTAAATGCACCACAGCGCCCAGCTGATGGTGTGTAAACTCTTGTTTGATTGTGTCTTCAGGCTCGAGTGTCTCGTATTCAGCAGATAGAGAAAGACATCCTGAGACTGGGAACACGCCTGGAGGTAGCCTCACCTGTCCATCTGTTTAACCTGTCCATCTTTCCACCTGTTCACCTATTCACTTGTCCACCTGTTCACCTGTCTACCTGTCCATCTGTTCACCTGTCCATCTGTTCACCTGTCTACCTGTCCAACTGTCCAACTGCTCACCTGTCCATCTGCTCACATGTCTACCTGTCCATCTGTTCAGCTGCTCACCTGTCCACCTGCTCACCTGTCTACCTGTCCACCAGCTCACCTGTCCATCTGCTCACCTGTCTACCTGTCCATCTTTACACCTGTTTATCTGTCCACCTGTCCAACTGTTCACCAGTTGAACTTTGTTGTTGTTTACATGTTGACGCTCTGTTCTCTTTCTCTCCAGGTGGAGGAAGCTCAGGGGGCAAGCGACAGCAGTGGATTGGCTCAGGTGGGCATGTCTCGTTGTTTGTTTTGTTTCTTTACGTCGCGTCTATTTTCTTCGTAACATCTCCACACGAGCGTTGGCTGTGGTCAGAGGCTCAGTGTTTTCAGGTCGTTCGTCCTGTCATCCTGAATGTCTCGGAGCAAGTCACTGGGACGGTCCTCAGATCTGACACACAGAGGCCAAGGGTCAGAGGTCACTGTGACCTCACAAAAGATGTTTTTAGTCACAATTCAGAATCTTTTTTTTCCTCTCCTCAGAGCTCCAGCAGTCGTTTGGACCACGAGCCAGCTAATGAGGCGAGCTACTCTGTGCCTCGACGAATCACAAGCCACCTCGGAACCAAGGTCAGTAACTCTGCCCAGTAACACCTTAACAACCAGTCAGCACCTAGAGTGCTGTAACATGACATCCCCTCCCCCGGTAGAGATGGTGTACACTGTAAGAAGTTACCTACACCCCCCCCCCGGTGGAGATGTTGAAATCTGTGAAAAGTAATCTGCACCCCCACAGGTGGAGATGGTGTACAGTCTTCTGTCGATGTTGGGGACTCATGATAAAGACGATATGTCGCGGACACTGCTCGCCATGTCAAGCTCACAGGACTCGTGCATTGCCATGCGTCAGTCTGGCTGTCTGCCACTGCTCATCCAGCTGCTGCATGGCAATGACAAGGACTCCCTGTTGCTAGGTAAGTGTTACTTCCTGTAGAAGTATTATGGTGGGAGGTGTTTCTGTCATCTCACCTGTCACCTGTTGCCTAGGTAACTCCCGGGGCAGTAAAGAGGCTCGTGCGCGAGCTTCAGCAGCGCTGCATAACATCGTCCATAGTCAGCCTGATGACAAGAGAGGCCGCCGTGAGATCAGAGTTCTCCACCTGTTGGAACAGGTGCGTCATTACTGTGAGGCGTGTTGGAGCTGGCAGGAGAACCACGAGAGGGGTGTCGACCAGGAGGACAACCCCAGTGAGTGATGTCTCACACACACACACACACACACACACACACACACACACACACACACACACTTGCTTCCTTGGTGGGAAGGATCCTTCCAGGTCTGGTCCTACACAGACAAGAACAGACTCCTTCCTCCAGCTTCAATTCTGGAAAATCTTGTTCAAAGCATTGTGGGAACTTCCCACCCGCTGAGGATGCACACACGTGTGTCCTTGAAAATTCTCTGGAAAGAGCAATATCTAATCTTCTCTTTATGTCAAAGATCCTTGAGAAAGTAGTCGCAGACCAGCTGCGTGATTTTCTCCATGATAATAATTTATTTGAGGAATTTCAGTCAAGATTTAGAGTGCATCATAGCACTGAGACAGCACTAGTTAAAATTACAAATGACCTTCTGATTGCTTCAGACAAAGGACTTGTCTCTGTACTTGTTTTATTAGATCTTAGTGCGGCGTTTGACACAATTGACCATAAAATTCTGCTACAGAGACTGGATCACTTAATTGGCCTAAAAGGTTCTGCACTAAGCTGGTTTAAATCTTATTTATCTGATCGTTTTCAGTTTGTTGACGTTCATAATGAATCATCCTTACGTATTAAAGTTTGTTTTGGAGTTCCGCAAGGTTCTGTGCTCAGACCAATCCTATTTACTCTATATATGCTTCCTTTAGGTAACATCATTAGAAATCACTCTATAAATTTCCATTGTTATGCGGATGATACTCAGTTGTATTTATCGATGAAGCCAGAAGAAAGTAATCAATTAACTAAACTTCATAATTGCCTTAAAGACATAAAAACCTGGACGAGCACCAATTTCCTGATGTTAAATTCAGACAAAACTGAAGTTATTGTTCTTGGCCCCAAACAACTCAGAGACTCTTTATCTGATGACATAGTTTCTCTAGATGGCATTGCTCTGGCCTCTAGCACTACCGTAAGAAACCTCAGAGTAATATTTGATCAAGATTTGTCTTTTAATTCTCATTTAAAACAAACCTCACAGACTGCATTTTTTCCATCTGTGTAATATTGCGAAAATTAGGCCTATCCTGACCCGAAAAGATGCAGAAAAATTGGTCCACGCTTTTGTTACCTCTAGGCTGGATTACTGTAACTCTCTATTATCAGGTAGCTCTAGTAAGTCCTTAAAAACTCTCCAGCTAATTCAGAATGCAGCAGCGCGTGTACTAACAGGAACTAAGAAACGAGATCATATTTCTCCTGTTTTAGCTTCTCTGCACTGGCTCCCTGTAAAATCCAGAATTGAATTTAAAATCCTACTGTTAACTTATAAAGCTCTAAATGGTCAAGCTCTGTCATATCTTAGAGAGCTCATAGTGCCATATTATCCCACCAGCACACCACGCTCTGAGAACGCAGGGTTACTCGTGGTCCCTAAAGTCTCCAAAAGTAGATCAGGAGCCAGAGCCTTCAGCTATCAGGCTCCTCTCCTGTGGAATCATCTTCCTGTTATGGTCCGGGAGGCAGACACCGTCTCCACATTTAAGACTAGACTTAAGACTTTCCTCTTTGATAAAGCTTATAGTTAGGGCTGGCTCAGGCTTGCCCTGTACCAGCCCCTAGTTAGGCTGACTTAGGCCTAGTCTGGCTTAGGACCCCCCTATAATACACCGGGCACCTTCTCTCCTTCTCTCTCTCCTTCTCTCTCTCTCTCTCTCTCTCTCTCTCGTGTCCTGTTACTGCATGTCACTAACTCGGCCGTACTGCATGTCACTAACTTGCCCGTACTGCATACCACTAACTCGGCTTCTTCTCCGGAGCCTTTGTGCTCCACTGTCTGTCAGGTTAACTCATATTGCAGCGGTGCCTGGACAGCGTGATGTGTGTGGTTGTGCTGCTGCCGTGGTCCTGCCAGATGATGATAAAAAAGATTTTATTGATGTAAAATAATATGCTGATGTGACATTTTCCACCGGCCCGCTGCACACTAAGTCTGGTGGTCAGCCCTACTACTGTCATTATCGTCTGTCCTGCATCTCTCTCCGTCTCTGTCTCTCTCTCTGTCACTCTCTCTCTCTGTCCCTCTCTCTCTCTCTGTCCCTCCCTCTCTCTCTCTGTCCCTCTCTTTTTCTGTGTCACTGTGTCTTATGGATTACTGTTAATTTATCATGTTGATCTGTTCTGTACGACATCTATTGCACGTCTGTCCGTCCTGGAAGAGGGATCCCTCCTCATTAAAGGGTTTTTTGGGGTTTTTTTACTGATCAGCTGGGAGGGTCCTAAGTACAGAGGGATGTGGTTTGCTGTAAAGCCCTGTGAGGCAAATTGTGATTTGTGATATTGGGCTTTATAAATAAAATTGATTGACTGATGATTGGAAGGAAGGTCTCGGTAGATCTGGAAGGATCCTCGACTGAAGCTCCAGCTGACCAATCAGCACGGCATCTCAGGGTCATGTGGACACGCCAGTACTGCATGGTGTGCCGGAGTCATGGTTGACCATGTAACTCTGCCAGAGGGAGGCGGAGTCATGGTTAACCATGTGACTCAGTAGCAGAGTGAATAACCCGTTGTTTATATAACCTGTCTTCTCAGTGCCATCTCCGGTGGAGCATCAGATCTGTCCCGCCGTCTGCGTCCTCATGAAACTGTCCTTCGATGAAGAACATCGTCACGCCATGAATGAACTTGGTGAGTCTTTGTTTATCTGCAGTTTGAATGTTCTTCTTCCTTGGTGTTTCCTGACTGGTTCATGGGTTATTTGACCCTGCAGGTGGTCTTCAGGCAGTGGCGGAGCTGCTACAGGTGGACTGCGAGATGTTCGGTCTAAGTAGCGACCATTACAGCGTCACGCTGCGGCGATACGCCGGCATGGCACTCACCAACCTCACCTTTGGAGACGTGGCCAATAAGGTTGGAGGAGAACACAGGCATCATGTCTCTGGCATGTCTCAGTAACCAATCAGATCACATCTGGATGTTGTTGTTTTTCCATCAGGCCACACTGTGCTCCATGAAGGGCTGCATGAGGGCGATGGTCGCTCAGCTCAAATCTGACAGCGAAGACCTGCAGCAGGTGAACTCTTCTTCTGTGGTTTATTTGTCTGTTGCTGTCAGGTGACTCTGATCTGTTTGGTCGTATCGGTGTGGGGGAGGCGTCCATAGGTGTCATTTAGGTATGGTGAGGTATGGCAGCTGCCATACCTTGGAATCGGGAGGAAAAAAAAGAGAGAGGTTTTGTAGTCATCTTACTTGTGAGTGTCCTTCGTATTTGTTGCAAGTGATCAGATGTGATATGTCAGATAGTCCGAGGCGCACTGGCTGGTTGTTTTCATTGTATTGCACTTAAATATGTCAATAATATGCTCATCAGTAAAAATGAGTGTTATTAAATCAAATTGTTCGTCACTTCGCTACTCCGCGAGTTATGAGTTATGTCAGTTATCTGTGTGTTGTAAAAGCATTTTACTCTGCTGCTGTAGACAGCCTGTCTAAATGATGTCTTGAAGCCTGTCTGATTGTATGTTTTTTTTTTTTCTTCATGTCGGCATGTTGAGCTTGTATTTTTGGTCTCTGGAGACACTCAAATAAAGTCGCCTATACAGTATTGTACCAAATTGGCCTTTGTTTTACTGTGTTTCATACACTGGACCCCTTGGTTGTCTTCTAGAAATGAACTTGTAATTAATTTATTTTCTTTATTTTCTGTGAAGTTAAACACATGACTAATTATAATTTAATGTCCGCTCGCTATCCGTGGTGCTGAAATATGCGCTGAAATAGGTCCGATGTTTTCATTGCTCTCACCAAGTTGTGCATTACATGCAGACATGAGGTATTATAAATGTGAGACACAACTTCATGTCCTTTGAAACAGTTTTCAATAGCATAGTATGTACTTCTGACAGGTCAAAGACCAAAGTGCAGTTTTATATAAGTTCATATTTTTGAAACTCCATCATCAGTAGCTCTGTGATGTCATGTCATATTGCCATACCTTAGATTTTGTTGAAACGACGCCCCTGGAGGCGTCCATGTTTTTACAGGCATGGATGGAAACTGTGTGTATGTGTGTGTGTGTGGGGGGGGGGTTAGTTCCTGTTGTTTATGTGTGTCATGTCTTGTTTCCTCTAGGTGATCGCGAGCGTGTTGAGGAACTTGTCGTGGCGTGCTGATGTCAACAGTAAGAAGACACTGCGTGAGGTGGGCAGTGTGCGAGCGCTGACGGGCTGCGCTCTCGAGGTCCAGAAGGTAAAACGTCAACATGTTTTCTAAACGTACTCACTGAGGTTATCATGTCAGAGGCGTCACGATAAAAGGACCTGTGTCAGTGATGTCGACGTGTGACAGCATCACCTTCAGGCTGCGGACGAACAGGAAGCTGTTAAATATCGACTTCCTTTTCTCTGAATGCAGCTGACGTTTGGGACTAACTGTAACATTTAAACTGATGGAACATTTAAAGCCTATCAGTCACGTCGTGTGTGTGTGTGTGTGTGTGTGTGTGTGTGTGTGTGTGTGTGTGTGTGAGAGAGAGAGAGCATGGCGACTACTAGGGCTGGGCGGTATGACCAACGATAACGGCATAAATGTGCCTCTGTGTGAGCTTTTACGTAGCATGCAGGTGTTCCGGATTCAGAGGTGTGACGGAGATCAGACTGATCAGAGCTTTAAATTCTGCCATGAGGGAGTACAAAAACATTACTAGGACAAGGGGAGGACATTTCTCCTTGTTTGATAATATTACGAGGAGCTGGGCAACCGACTCATTTTTAAAGAAGACGAGAGAAAGAGAGAGAGCTAGCAGCTGTGGTCGAGCAAGCTAGAGAGTGATATAAACGATAGAGCAAAATATTAAACGATAGACATTTTTCTCTTGTCACACGATATATATCGTAATATTGCACAGCCCTAGCGGCTACTGTTCTGATGAGGTCATCAACATGTTCACAGGAAGTTATCTGTACTTTTTAAACACTGAGAGACGCTGCGTCAGATAACTGTTGTTCAACAGTCTTTGTTTACTGTATTCACTGAGCCCTGTTTGGCACAAACGTCCACCTCGACTGTTCACCATTTGGTGGTCAAAGGTCATCATCATCATGTGTTAACGTAATATCAGGAACAGAAGGGAAGATATTTGGTCAGATGGGTCAGATCTTCTGTGCGTGAGGCATCCATGTTTTCACTGGTGGGTGGAGTCTGTCATACAGTCTCAGGGCAGGCTGGTGGGTGGGGTCGTACAGTCTCAGGGCAGGCTGGTGGGTGGGGTCGTACAGTCTCAGGGCAGGCTGGTGGGCGGGGTCGTACAGTCTCAGGGCAGACTGGTGGATGGGGTTGTACGGTCTCAGGGCAGACTGGTGGATGGGGTTGTACAGTCTCAGGGCAGGCTGGTGGGCGGGGTCATACAGTCTCAGGGCAGACTGGTGGATGGGGTTGTATGGTCTCAGGGCAGACTGGTGGGCGGGGTCGTACAGTCGCGGGGGGCGGAGTCATACAGTCTCAGGGCAGACTGGTGGATGGGGTTGTACAGTCTCAGGGCAGGCTGGTGGGCGGGGTCATACAGTCTCAGGGCAGACTGGTGGATGGGGTTGTATGGTCTCAGGGCAGACTGGTGGGCGGGGTCGTACAGTCTCAGGGCAGACTGGTGGATGGGGTTGTATGGTCTCAGGGCAGACTGGTGGGCGGGGTCGTACAGTCGCGGGGGGCGGAGTCATACAGTCTCAGGGCAGACTGGTGGATGGGGTTGTACAGTCTCAGGGCAGGCTGGTGGGCGGGGTCGTACAGTCGCGGGGGGCGGAGTCATACAGTCTCAGGGCAGACTGGTGGATGGGGTTGTACGGTCTCAGGGCAGACTGGTGGATGGGGTTGTACTGTCTCAGGGCAGGCTGGTGGGTGGGGTCATACAGTCTCAGGGCAGGCTGGTGGGCGGAGTCATACAGTCTCAGGGCAGACTGGTGGGTGGGGTCATACAGTCTCAGGGCAGGCTGATGGATGGGGTTGTACTGTCTCAGGGCAGGCTGGTGGGCGGGGTCGTACAGTCGCGGGGGGGCGGAGTCATACAGTCTCAGGGCAGACTGGTGGATGGGGTTGTACGGTCTCAGGGCAGACTGGTGGATGGGGTTGTACTGTCTCAGGGCAGGCTGGTGGGTGGGGTCATACAGTCTCAGGGCAGGCTGGTGGGCGGAGTCATACAGTCTCAGGGCAGACTGGTGGGTGGGGTCATACAGTCTCAGGGCAGGCTGATGGGCGGAGTCATACGGTCTCAGGGCAGACTGGTGGATGGGGTTGTACGGTCTCAGGGCAGACTGGTGTGTGGGGTCATACAGTCTCAGGGCAGGCTGATGGGCGGAGTCATACAGTCTCAGGGCAGGCTGGTGGGCAGAGTCATGCAGTCTCAGGGCAGGCTGGTGGGTGGGGTCATACAGTCTCAGGGCAGGCGGATGGGCGGAGTCTTACAGTCTCAGGACAGGCTGGTGGGCGGAGTCTTACAGTCTCAGGGCAGGCTGGTGGGTGGAGTCATACAGTCTCAGGGCAGGCTGGTGGGCAGAGTCATGCAGTCTCAGGGCAGGCTGGTGGGCGGAGTCGTACAGTTGCAGGGTGATGACTCTAGTTTTTCTTCTTCTGCAGGAATCGACCCTGAAGTCCGTACTGAGCGCGCTCTGGAACCTGTCGGCTCACTGTACGGAGAACAAGGCAGATATCTGTGCTGTGGATGGCGCCCTGGCTTTTCTGGTGGGAACGTTGACGCACCGCAGCCACACCAACACACTCGCCATCATTGAGAGCGGCGGTGGCATCCTGCGCAACGTCTCCAGCCTCATCGCCACCAATGAGACACACAGGTACACAACTGTAAACAAGTAACCAAAACGAGTGTGATTGAATGTGAAAATATTTGAATGTCATCACGAATGTTAATGACTGTATGAACGTATGATTGGTCTGTGGTCGTGGTCATGTATTGTCATGATCTCCACGCCGACGTGTGAGGGGGCTCCAGACTGTTTATAGGTTATGACACCATGATATCATCGAACTGCAGCTCCTCGTTCCTCATTTAGTGGCCGATCAGACCGAACCATCAGTCAAACAGAGGCAAAGGAGAAAATCTTTGTTCACTCAGGTGTTGTTTCGTTTGGATGGCCGATGACACGAAATCAACATGGAGAAAAACTTCAGTCTTCTACACTGCGTGCCAAATTATTATGCAAGTTGGTGATAAGAACATATAACTTATGAAAAATAAAAACTAGGTACCTTTTTAAATGTTTTATTGATTGAAAAGAATATTTTCTACAGCTGTATTCAAACTTCAATAAAAACAACAGATTTCTTTACAACTTTATAGAAAATACATTTTTGAAACATTTCAAATCTAAAGAGTGTTTCTAACAGAGTGACCTAAAGTAACCTATCAGCGTTACAAAGTAACGCGTTAGAGTACTTTGATTACTTTTTGCAGTAACAAGTAACCTAACGCGTTTGCTGTTTGAGTAATCAAATACTTAAGTACATTTTCAAACAAGCCATTAGTTAATTCCGTTACTTTTAGAACGCTGGTCCTTCAGCTCCGAAACAGCAATGACTGTCTTTTGGTTCTAATAACGGAGATAACGTTAAACCTATCAGTCTGAAAGAAGCCACGGAGCTTGTGGCTCACTAACGTTACGTGGTAGAAAAAATGCTGCCGTTGTCTACGGTGGACTCTAAAAAAGGTGGAGGGTACTCGATGACAGACAGGTCAAACTCAGGACTTGCATTATGCCTGGTACACACTACACGACTTTTCCGCCCATTCTGAAAGTCACTATGTCACATTACATGACTGTGGAGTCATAAAATCGTGCCGTGACTTGGCCGACAGACATGACACACTACACAATGGTACTCACCAATTACCCCCGGTCGTCTTTCACCATGTGTGTGATGTCATCGGATTATTCTTATCCTATTTTTTATTACTTTTACTATTATTTGAGTCACTGTGTCTGTTAATGTGCCAGCTGAAATTTTGTTGTAGTCACCTAAAAGCGTCAGCAGTAGGGCCGTAACAGTACGTGTATTTGTGTCGAACCATTCGGTATGCGACTTTCGGTTCGGCACGACCCTGTACCGAATTACTGTGCGCAAGATATTATTTTTTTTATTTTGTTATATTTCAATTCCGTTTTTGTGAGCTGAACCATTTAAAATATCTAGTTTCCCGACGAACATAATTGAGTGATGGGCCGAGTCCGACCGTAAATCTCCGCCTTCACTTTGTGCAGCGCATTCTCGCATTATGACAACATGGCAAGTGAGCCTGACGAACCTGAAGACCTATGGAAGTGAATCGTGACTAATATTTAAATTAAAATGTATTTGCAGAAATGCTTTTTCATTTTAAGAATTTTCTTCTTCAAGACTGCTCATTCTTTTACTTAATTAAAATGAAAAAGAAAAAGTCATTTGAGATTTAATTTTCAAAATATACCCCAGCAAATAGATACCAAAATTCAATATGAAATGTAAAATTTGAAAATTAAAATGAATTAACACAAATGCTTTTTCATTTAAGAATGTGGCTGCATTATTTGACTCAAATAAAATTAATCATCAGTCATCCTATTTGCATTTTAATTTTGTTCTTCAAGACTGCACATTCTTTTACTTAATTAAAATGAAAAAGAAAAAGTAATTTGAAATTTAATTTTCAAAATATGCCCCAGCAAATAGATACCAAAATTCAATTTGAAATGTAAAATTTGATAATTAAAATGCATTTACAGAAATGCTTTTTCATTTTAAGAATGTGGCTGCATTATTTGACTCATAAATAAAATGAATAATCAGTCATCCTATTGCATTTGCGTTTTCTTCTTCAAGACTGCACATTTTATGCCATAATCAAAAAGAAAACAAAGAAGACATTGCTATTTCATTTTCGTGGTCTTCCCTGCAAAATAGTGACCATAATTCGAAAATGATTTGGCAATCTGAGCGGCACAGGAGAGTGACGTCAGGAGCCGCTCTTCTTCAGCTGACCATGGTGCTACCCATCTAATACAGTAGGGGGCGGTGTGCACATTTGATATATGGATGCATCACAGATCATGGCGCTCCCTGAGATTGTGCTTTCTGAACATCGTGATTTCCCAACTGAATAAATACCACACACATAGCAACACAAAACTGCTTTGCTAGCTCAATCATGTTGTAACTAAGATATCTGCTGGAAAAAAATAATTTTTCATGGACTGTTCTTTGAGTTACGGAGTTAATACGTCTGCTGACTTGACAGTCATTTAAACTGGTAGCAGGTGCCGTGTCAGTGTTAGTGGGCACTAGGGTTGCTACGGGTTACCTGCACAGCTGTGGGCGTAGGTGGTGATCAGTCACATGTACAGTACAAGCCAAAAGTTTGGACACACCTTCTCATTCAATGCGTTTTCTTTATTTTCATGACTATTTACATTGTAGATTCTCACTGAAGGCATCAAAACTATGAATGAACACATGTGGAGTTATGTACTTAACAAAAAAAGGTGAAATAACTGAAAACATGTTTTATATTCTAGTTTCTTCAAAATAGCCACCCTTTGCTCTGATTACTGCTTTGCACACTCTTGGCATTCTCTCCATGAGCTTAAAGAGGTAGTCACCTGAAATGGTTTCCACTTCACAGGTGTGCCTTATCAGGGTTAATTAGTGGAATTTCTTGCTTTATCAATGGGGTTGGGACCATCAGTTGTGTTGTGCAGAAGTCAGGTTAATACACAGCCGACAGCCCTATTGGACGACTGTTAAAATTCATATTATGGCAAGAACCAATCAGCTAACTGAAGAAAAACCAGTGGCCATCATTACTTTAAGAAATGAAGGTCAGTCAGTCTGGAAAATTGCAAAAACTTTAAATGTGTCCCCAAGTGGAGTCGCAAAAACCATCAAGCGCTACAACGAAACTGGCACACATGAGGACCGACCCAGGAAAGGAAGACCAAGAGTCACCTCTGCTTCTGAGGATAAGTTCATCCGAGTCACCAGCCTCAGAAATCGCAAGTTAACAGCAGCTCAGATCAGAGACCAGATGAATGCCACACAGAGTTCTAGCAGCAGACCCATCTCTAGAACAACTGTTAAGAGGAGACTGCGCCAATCAGGCCTTCATGGTCAAATAGCTGCTAGGAAACCACTGCTAAGGAGAGGCAACAAGCAGAAGAGATTTGTTTGGGCCAAGAAACACAAGGAATGGACATTAGACCAGTGGAAATCTGTGCTTTGGTCTGATGAGTCCAAATTTGAGATCTTTGGTTCCAGCCGCCGTGTCTTTGTGAGACGCAGAAAAGGTGAACGGATGGATTCCACATGCCTGGTTCCCACTGTGAAGCATGGAGGAGGAGGTGTGATGGTGTGGGGGTGTTTTGCTGGTGACACTGTTGGGGATTTATTCAAAATTGAAGGCACACTGAACCAGCATGGCTACCACAGCATCCTGCAGCGACATGCCATCCCATCCAGTTTGCATTTAGTTGGACGATCATTTCTTTTTCAACAGGACAATGAGCCCAAACACACCTCCAGGCTGTGTAAGGGCTATTTGACCAAGAAAAGGAGAGTGATGGAGTACTGCGGCAGATGACCTGGCCTCCACAGTCACCGGACCTGAACCCAATGGAGATGGTTTGGGGTGAGCTGGACCGCAGAGTGAAGGCAAAGGGGCCAACAAGTGCTAAACACCTCTGGGAACTCCTTAAAGACTGTTGAAAAACCATTTCAGGTGACTACCTCTTGAAGCTCATGGAGAGAATGCCAAGAGTGTGCAAATCAGTGATCAGAGCAAAGGGTGGCTATTTTGAAGAAACTAGAATATAAAACATGTTTTCAGTTATTTCACCTTTTTTTGTTAAGTACATAACTCCACGTGTTCATTCATAGTTTTGATGCCTTCAGTGAGAATCTACAATGTAAATAGTCATGAAAATAAAGAAAACGCATTGAATGAGAAGGTGTGTCCAAACTTTTGGCCTGTACTGTAGGTTAGATAGGGGAGTCGCAGTTGATCAGTGTCAGGGAATGAGAATCAGGGGAGGCCACACAGTTTTTCAACCATGTCTGTGTGTGTGTGTGTCGAGTGAATGGGTTTTCGTTATAATCGTAGTATTTTTGTCCTTTTGCACGAGCTCGTTTTAAGTCTTTTTTACACTCTGCTTTTTGTAGGTGTTTTTAACGTTTTTGAAAGTCAATAAAGTGTTCAAAGCATGGAGGACCTCGTGTTTGCACACCAACATGAGTTAAAAATGGCTTCGGATTCCCTCAACTGGCATTTTTGTAGTTGGATTGCCGATACACTCAGCTTCAGGTTATACTTTGTAGACATTGTGATTTCCCAAAACTAAATAATAGTCCAGCAGCTTTTCCGGAGGAAATCCTGTGACATTGACACGTTAAATAATTTTCATACATACTGCCATGGTTTGATTCTAACCCATACAATATGGTTTTCGAATATTGAATCTGCTCGTGAAATTAATAAATTATGCACAGCTAAGATTAACTGATATGATATGGAGTATCTATTGACATCAGTGTGTAATAAGCCTGGAGGCCATAGCTAACAAGCTGCAATCAACAAAGACCCTTGTAAACTTGTATACGATATACTTACACTACTATTAATTCAGCTTTCAGCATGATCTTGATCATGATAGAAATTAAATTGCATCATGCCATCTTGCTGTTCTGCATTAAATTGTTAAGCAAAAAAATATCCATTGATCAAAGGAATTGTTGGACTGTATGTTTATCTATATTATCTATATATATTTAATATCAATAAATCATTGCATACATAAGTAATCATCTTAAATATTTAGGCTAATATAATTTAGATCTGCCCTGTAAAAGTGTGTGTATAGCGCACTGAATGAGTGTTTGGTGCGAAGATGTTATTACCGCTTGTCATAAGAAGACACAGTGCGCTCACTTGTAAGGTCCTCTTCACACCTAACACTCATTCAGTGCACTATACACACACTTTTACAGGGCAGATCTAAATTATATTAGGCAGTTTTGTATGTATGAAAATTATTTAACGTGTTAATATCACAGGGTTTCCCCCGGAAATGTTGCTGGACTGTGTGGTATTTATTCAGTTTTGGGAAATCACGATGTCTACAAAGTATAAGCTATAAGTACAAGTATAAACTGCTACCAGTTTAAATGACTGTCAAGTCAGCAGATGTATTAACTCTGTAACTCAATGAACAGTCCATGAAAAAATTATTTTTTCCAGCAGATATCTTAGTTACAACATGATTGAGCTAGCAAAGCAGTTTTGTGTTGCTATGTGTGGTATTTATTCAGTTGGGAAATCACAATGTTTACAAAGCACAATCTCAGGGAGCGCCATGATCTGTGATGCATCCATATATCAAATGTGCACACCGCCCCCTACTGTATTAGATGGGTAGCACCATGGTCAGCTGAAGAAGAGCGGCTCCTGACATCACTCTCCTGTGCCGCTCAGATTGCCAAATCATTTTCGAATTATGGTCACTATTTTGCAGGGAAGACCACGAAAATGAAATAGCAGTGTCTTCTTTGTTTTCTTTTTGATTATGGCATAAAATGTGCAGTCTTGAAGAAGAAAATGCAAGTGCAATAGGATGACTGATAATTCATTTTATTTATGAGTCAAATAATGCAGCCACATTCTTAAAATGAAAAAGCATTTCTGTAAATGCATTTTAATTATCAAATTTTACATTTCAAATTGAATTTTGGTATCTATTTGCCAGGGCATATTTTGAAAATTAAATCTCAAATGACTTTTTCTTTTTCATTTTAATTAAGTAAAAGAATGTGCAGTCTTGAAGAAGAAAATTTAAATGCAAATAGGATGATTGATGATTAATTTTATTTATGAGTCAAATAATGCAGCCACAATCTTAAAATGAAAAAGCATTTCTGCAAATACATTTTAATTTAAATATTAGTCACGATTCGCTTCCATAAAGACCCACCCGCAAACCTTAAGTCCTCCGTTTGGGAACACTTTGGTTTCAGGGTAAAATACGAAGATGGAAATAAACAAGTGGACAAGACAAAAGCAGTGTGCCGACACTGCAAAACAGCGGACGGGTATGTACTTGGAAACACGTCTAACATGCTAACGCATCTAAAGCGACACCACCTGAGTTTGAACGTTAACCGGCACAACTAGAAAAAGCAATCTGGTGCAAACTGCGATATCATCGTTGTTTAAAAAGAAAGAGCGTTTCCCTGGCCATCGCGCTAAAGAAATAACCAATGCCATTGGAGTTGAGTAAAATTGTTTAAGCTGCACTTCAGATATAAGTATGTTTTGTTTTCTGCATCCTACACAACCAAGTTCCTACAAATGTTTCACAATAAAAGCCTATTTAGAAAATGGAGGGATTCTCTCAGCCGTGGTTATAAAGGGCTTTTAATCTGAAAGAAATTCAGGAAGTGCTGAGTTTGAAATGACGGTGCAATATGTTAACTTTATAAAGACAACAGAGCGGATAAAAAGTAAAGATATAAACACACAGAGGGATGAATAAATAACGGACCGTCTATAATGTAGTCTGTTTCAAATGAAGCTGGGAGCCTCTGCAGTTGTAGTCAGTAAAAGCCCCACTGCTATTTGTTAATGTTATTACTTTATGTCCGACCGTGAGGATGTGCCATTGTTTGCTAGCTTGATGCTAATGACAGTAACGTTAACTCAGCGGGTTGACAAAGTGCCTCTGCTGTTTCACACCATCATTTCCCCCTTTACTCTGTGTGGTAACATCAACAACAAATATTAAAAACACTGGGGTGTTGTTGTCATACACATAGACCGTGGAACCGGGGGGGGGGGCATGGCCCGGGTAACTTTTGTACTCTGACATAGAGGGCTGAATTGGGACCCGGCGGGACCCAACGCAAATAGTAATAGTCATTTTGATCCACACTCCACCAGTTGGTGGCGATAATGGGCCAATTTGCTGTTTTCCAACCACCATTAAACAGTACAAGAATAAGAAAAATAATAATAAGAAGATGTAGCCTAGTGACGGGTTGTCAACACAGGAACTTGGTGAACATGCATGAGTGTTTCCACTCCATATTTATTCATAAATGGATGAATATGCCCTGAACCAGCTTTCATACAAATTTGCCACTTGCTCCACCTGTCTGTCTGTCTATCTGTCAGCTCCATCTGTCATGAGAGAAACATGAAAGAAGATGTGCAGTTTATTGTGTTTCATCGGTGACAAGCTGCCTTTACAAGCGACTATTACGCAGGTCTGCGCGCTCTTTATAACTCACCGTTTAAACCTATGTTGCATAATAAAGATTTGCCCCCTCATAATTTTTAACCGCCCCCTCAGTAACTTCATCCTGGTGCCGGGCTTGCCTAAACCTCAATCACTGTGTGATTATATAAAGGTAGAAAAATAGCCTAAATAAATACAGAGGAGGAGAATAGAATATGAAACAGCCTTTATTTCATTCAAAACTAAATGAAAACAACAAAATAGGGGCGCTATTCTTGACCAGTTCATCAAAAGACATGCAGGCCAGGGGAACGAAACAAACAACCCCATGAATCTCTTTATTAATAGCCTATAATATGACGTGTTTTCTCCTGCAGGATGGCAGAAGACACAAAATCAATGCATCTCTATTATTGTGCGGGCATAAATTCTCAGAGTTTTGCGGGAGCGGGCGGGAGTGGACATACACACTGCGGGAGCAGGCGGGAGTGTAACACACATGTTGCGGTTGCGGGCGGTAATGGTCAGAAATTCAGCAGAGTGGGCAGGAGCGTGATGAAGAAAACAGTCCTGCGCAGGGCTCTACTCTGACAAACTATTTTATATGAATAAAAGCCTAAGTTGTAGCCTATCTGTGTTTTTCTGAGCCAAGTCACCACACACCTTCACTTACTCTCCCCAACTGCTGCCGATTAAAAGAAACAAAAAACAAAACAAAAAACAGGAGATAGTTCTGTGTTTCTACTGGTCAAAGTGACGGCTGTGACAGGAGAACTGGATCTCAGTGAAGGGCAAGTGGTTCATAACTTTAATTTTGGAGACAAAAAAATGTAGGCTTAGCGCCCTGTGGTCCATTGGCCAGTAGGAAATGTGGAATACTCAAAAGTACTTTAAAAGTACTTGAGTTAATTTTCTCAGGGAGTAACGTAGTAAAGTAAGTGGTTACTTTAAAAAAAAGTAATGCAGTGAAGTACTTTGATTACTTTTAAAGTAACCCTTACCCAACTCTGTTCTCTAATGTCCAATATAACCTCTTTTCCTTTCAGTGAGGGTCAGGGGTTTCTGGTGACTTCTGTGCTAACACTGTGTGCTGCACCTTGGATGGCTCTCCAAGCTGGTCTTTTGAGCTGTTTGCCATCACTGTAAATCATCTTCTTTATTATTGACAACAAGTGCCCAATCGGGTTGAGATCGGGTGAGCAGGCAGGCCAGTTTATGAGGCGATCGTCTCCGAAGCCCTGAGATGCCAACCAGTCTTGGGAACAACGTGATGCATGTGACAGTGCATTGTTGTGCAAGTACACTTGTGTCTTCTTCACTTTAGCTGATTGTCTTTTCCACCATGGAAGGAAATTTGTCTTGAGGAAAGGAGTAGCTGTAGCCCCAAGAATTCAATTTTACACCATCCTGAACCCGGAGAGGACCAACAAGTTCATCATCAACAATGGCAGCCCTGAACATAACACCACCGTGTCGAGGTGGAGTTGCATGGCCTCTTGAAATCCAACCAGATGCCCATTTGGTCCATCTAGGGTTGCCCGACGCTCATGGGTGAATAAAACTTTGGAGAAGTCGGCTGTTTTGTATTGTTTAGCCCATTCCGTTTTTCCCGATGTATTTTCTTCAGTGTCTTTTGGACCTTTCAGGGTTCCTACACAAGTATGGAAAGTATGGAAAAGTACAGAAATAAATTTGATGAATTTCCAGGTATTAAAAAGTATGGAAAATGAAAAATAAAGTATGGAAAATTATTTTTGTTTCCAGACTATTAGCACTCTTCTAAAATACTGTTTTCTAAAACAGAAAATTAGGTATTTCCAAAAATAGTTTAATCAATTGGGATTGTGTTTATGCCAGGCCAAGCACAGTTTGTGTCAGAGCAAACGTCTCAGAAAACATACCGCCCGTTTTACCTGATTGACAAGTGGTATGTCCAGTCCGCTGCCCCATGACCCTCCTCCAGCCTCCCAGGTATCAAGTTTCAAGGCTCGACAATACTGTATATAAATACTGGTTGGCCAAGGATTCCCAATTCACACTCAGAGCTAGATGCAAGCTTTGTGTAAAATCGTTTGACATTGCCAACATGGGGGAGAAGGTGATTCTGAGCCACGTGATAGGAAGAAACACCGACGTCTCGTCACTGCATCGCTTGCACCCAGAGTCCCAACCTTTTTGCCTCAGCGCAGACATTGAACTTACCTGAGTTTTTATTTGCCTGCGATTATGGTACTTGGCTACAATCACCTATTAAGAACAATTAAATATGATGTGAAATATGATACACGGATATATTTACTCAGATGTTGCATATTCTCTGGAAAAAAACAACAAAAAAAAAACGCCAAGAAGTCTGGAAATTAGGGTATGGAAAAGTATGGAATTTTGAAATTCCAAATGTGTGGGAACCCTGACCTTTGTCACTCGTCTTAGCGTCCTACACGGAGTAGACCTGGATACATCATTGAGTCCCACAGCTTAAACAATGGCCTTACTGGTAGCTAAGGCTCTTTTAGAAACCTCTCGTTTGATTTTTGACAGTTCTTTGCTTGATAATGTTCTACAAACTTTTTCTACTCTGGGTTTTCTCCCATCCTGACTATTTTGGATGAATCTTTTTATGGTTTGGTGCTCACGCTGCAATTTCTTGGCCATATCATTTGTAGATTCCCCCTTACTCAGACTCTTATCCTCTTTGGTCAGGTCATGTTTCTTGCCCATGGTCAAAGTTGAGTAGGACTTGCATAATAATGTGTCACACTTACACATGTACAGCTTCCAGATCACTTGCATAATAATTTGGCACGCAATGTATGAAACATGTTTAACACAGATCTGCTCAGAGGAGTGGCGTGTTCGCCTGCCACGGTCACGTCATCATACAGAACATCTGTTCAGAGTGTTTCTCACACATCACACAGACATGTTGGATGTTTGAGTCTTAACGTCTACAAAATGATGATGTCACAGCATTGTAACCCTCAGACAGCGTGGAGCCTCCTCCCACTCTGACACATGACCACGGACGAATCATAGGTTCACACAGTTGTTAATGTTTGTGATGACGTTTAAATAGTTTTTCTCTGATTATTAAATACTTAAATTTCTTCTCCCTGTGTGTTGTCTTGCAGGCAGATCCTGCGTGAGCACGGCTGCCTGCCGACGCTGCTGCAGCACCTGAAGTCCCACAGTTTGACCATCGTGTCCAATGCCTGTGGGACGCTCTGGAATCTGTCAGCCAGAGACGCCAAAGACCAGGAGGCATTATGGGAGCTTGGTGCCGTGGGCATGCTGCGCAACCTCATTCATTCCCGACACAAGATGATCGCCATGGGCAGCGCCGCTGCCCTGCGTAACCTGATGGCTAACCGGCCGGCGCGTTACAAAGATGCCAGCGTGGTGTCACCAGGCGCTGGTGCTCCTTCACTGCACGCCCGCAAACAGAAGGCGTTGTTTGAGGAGCTGGACGCTCAGCAGCTGTCAGAGACTTTCGACAACATTGACAACCTGAGCCCCAAGGCGGCACACAGGAAGGGACGGGGCTGTAACGGCGGCGGAGGAGGGAGCACGACACGCTCATACGCCAACACACCGGTGCTCTCGAGTCCAAAGAATGGAGACGGATCGAAGAGGACAGGTGAGGAAACAACATACGCTCGGCCGGTGTTCCCGCCCAGCGTACGCGCGTCCAGCGACAGCCTCAACAGCGTGACAAGCGCTGATGGATATGGCAACCGTGGCAAGACCAAACCATCGTCAGAGCCATTCTACTCATCAGATGAAAGCGGCGCCAGCAAGTGTTGCGTCTATAGAAAGTACCCGGCGGACCTGGCACACAAGATTCGCAGTGCCAACCACATGGCGGACGACGACGGCGCGGAGCTTGACACTCCCATTAACTACAGCCTGAAGTACTCTGACGAACAGCTGAACTCTGGGAGACAGAGTCCAAGTCACCGCAGCAGCATCGAGAGCGACGAGGACGATGAACTGGACGCCAGGCTGAGGAGGAGGAATGACGGCAGTGACTCAGCGCCAACCGGCAGCCGCATAGCGTCTGTCCAACAACAACGCTACGTCGTCACCACAGCAACATCAAACTATGGCGGTGACTCGACAGGCGAGCAGCCAATCGACTACAGTTTAAAGTACAGTGCTGATGCCGCCCGCAAACCAATGTTCAAGACAGAAGAGACTGCTGCTCCGTCAGTCCCGCCTCCTCCATCATCCTCTACCAACAAGCTCCGCCCCCCTCCCCCCCCAGCCAATCGGACGGTGCAGAAAAGCAACCAGGAGTCAACGCAGACATATTGTGTAGAGGACACGCCTATCTGCTTCTCCAGAGGCAGCTCACTCTCCTCGCTGTCGTCAGAGGAGGAAGAGGAAGATGGTGATGTCATTGGGAGGAAGAGGAGGGGCGGGAGCAGCAGTGGCGGTAACGACTACCCAACACTTCCTGTCAGCGAGAAAGACGCACATGAGCAGCAGCAGAGGCAGCAGAAGGAGGCTGAAAGCCAGACCGCCTCTGCTGCAGCTGTTCCCTCCTCACGGGGAAGACGAGGTCACCACCACCATCACAGCCACGCCCACCACCATCACCACCATCATGTGACATCATCATCGGGCGCCAGGACTCCTAAGAGTCCTCCAGAACAGCCGTACGCTCAGGAGACGCCGCTGATGTTCAGCCGCTGTACGTCAGTCAGCTCCCTCGACAGCTTCTCCACCTCTTCCATCGCAAGCTCTGTGCGCTCCAGCGAACCGTGCAGCGGCGTGCCAAGTGGCGTAGTCAGCCCCAGCGACCTGCCTGACAGCCCGGGACAGACCATGCCGCCAAGCCGTGCCAAAACGCCGCCGCTGCCGCCGCCGCCACAGACCACAAAGGAGGAGGAAAAGACCAAGAAGAAGGATGAGGAGGAGAGCTGCGCTGACGTCCTGCTGCACTTTGCCACAGAGAGCACGCCACATGGTTTCTCCCGAGCCTCAAGTCTGAGCGCGCTCAGTCTGGATGAGCCGTACATTGCAGCGGAGATGAAGGGGAAGACGGAGGAGGTGGAGGTGGGAGGGAACGAGGAAAGGAAGGAAGAGGAGGTGGCAAAACCGATCCTCGACCAATCGGATGACGATGATGACATCGAGATCCTGGAGGCGTGTATCAACATGGCGATGCCCAAGTCATCACGGAAACCAAAGAAACAGCAACAAGCAGCGCCAAGGAAACCCAGCCAGCTTCCTGTTTACAAGCTCCTCCCACCTCAAAGCCGTGCCCAATCACAGCAGAGGAAGGACGTGCCACCGCCGCCGGAGGAGGTGCCCCGAGTTTACTGTGTTGAGGGAACGCCGCTCAACTTCTCCACCGCCACCTCTCTCAGCGACCTCACCATCGACTCCCCACCCAATGAGGAGGCAGCAACAGCTGTCATACCAGTAGCTCCACCCACCTCCAGCCAGAGGAGGGGGGCCGGCCTACCTGAGGGTGAGAATGGTGATGACATCCTTGCCGAATGCATCAGCGCCGCCATGCCCAAAGCCAAACCCAGAAAACCAATCAGAGCACCAGCAAACAGTGAGCACCTCCAAGCCCCACCTCTTCCTCCTCCGGTCCCACCCCCTCTCAGCCTGCAGCAGCAGCAGAAGAAGAAGCCTACATCGCCAGTGAAGCCAATGCCCCAGCGGGTGCCATATGGTGTTGCCACAGCAACAGTTGCCAAAGCAAAACCAGGGTTTGCCTTTGACTCACCGCACCACTACACGCCCATCGAGGGTACGCCATGCTGCTTCTCACGCAATGACTCGCTGAGCTCGCTTGACTTTGATGAAGATGACGGCGGTGAGAAAGACGAAGAGAAGAAAACAAAAGAAGAAGGCAGGAAGAGGAAACAGCAGACGGCTGCTGTTTACCCTCGAACGAAGTCGACGACCAACCCGACAGCGACGGATGAGAAGCAGAAGTTCGCCATTGAGGACACGCCTGTCTGCTTCTCCAGGAACTCCTCCCTCAGCTCGCTGAGCGACATTGACCAGGAGAACAATAATAAGGAGTTCGCTCCGCCGCCACCGGCCCCGCTGCCTGAGCAGCAAGATGGAGGCAAAACAGGAATCAAGTCTCCTTCTCCTACACAGGAAGAGTTGAAGCCCCACCCCCCTGCAGCGAGTGGCTATGCCCCCAAAGCATTTCACGTGGAGGACACACCCGTGTGCTTCTCCCGGAACTCGTCACTTAGCTCACTGAGCATCGACTCCGAGGATGACCTCCTGCAGGAGTGCATCAGCTCCGCCATGCCCAAGAAGAAGAAGAAGGCTGCAGCTGCCACTGCCGCAGCGCCACTTCCAGTTACTAAAACTGAAGATGGCATTTTGGCTGAGGAGGAGCCGTCAGAGGCCCCAAGAAGCCCCGCCTCCCCTGACTCAGAGTCATTTGATTGGAAGGCGATCCAGGAAGGTGCTAACTCCATCGTCAGCAGCCTGAATGCTGCCGCTGCAGCCGCCTCATCACTGTCCCGCCAGCCGTCATCAGACTCTGACTCGGTGCTGTCCCTGAAGTCTGTGGGCTCGCCCTTCCGCCTGCCAGCAGCCAATAACAACGCAGAGGAGGAGGTGGAGGAGAAGGAGGAGGTAGCGGTGAAGCGAGGGGCGAGGATCCTGAAGGGCGGAGAACGCAGCACACTGGAGGCCAAGAAGGAGGAGGAGGAAGAGGCGAAGGCCGTGAGAGGCGGGAAGAAGGTCTACAGGAGTTTGATCACAGGAAAGCCGAGGGTGGAGCCAGCAGCCAGGGGGCGGAGTAAACCCAGAGCAGCAGCCGTGGCCAAAGCCCCAGGAAGCAGCGACGGTGCTGACAGAGGAGGCGGGTCCTCTCGGGACTCCACACCATCTCGCTCCTCCACAGTAGCCAGTCAGAAGGGAGGGAGGCTGCTGCAGATGCCACGCACGGCCTCTCCAGGAAGTGCATCTTCATCATCATCATCGGCCTCCAGACCGGCCAAACAGAGTGGGGCAGCGAGGAGTGGCGGGGGCATCCCGAGGAGCGAGTCAGCGTCGCGGGTCAGCGGCTCCACGGTGGCCAAGAAGCAGAAGGCAGAGCCAGAGAAGCCGGCTCTGGTCCGTCAGTCGACCTTCATCAAAGAAGCACCGAGCCCAACGCTAAAGAGGAAGCTGGAGGAGTCTGCGGCGGCGGCAGTGGCAGGTGCAACGGTGTTAGATTCACCGTCTAGCCCTGATACACCGCTACCTTCAACAACCAGGAGACACGACATCAACCGCTCACACTCAGAGAGTCCGTCACGCCCACAGGACGTGACATCATCACGCTTCAGCCGCACCGGTACCTGGAAGCGGGAAAACAGTGGTGGGGCAGGAGGAGGGAGCGGCGGTAAACACTCAACATCGTTACCACGTGTAGGGACGTGGAAGAGGACAGGAAGCTCATCATCAGTGCTGTCGGCGTCATCTGAGTCCAGCGAGAAGGGGCGGAGCGAAGAGGAAAGCGCCGTGAGGTCAAAGGGAACATGGAGAAAGGCAAAGAGTGGTGGCAGTGACTTATCAGCTGGGCGGAGCTTCACTGATAAATCAGAAGACGTGTGGGTTCGTCTGGAGGACTGTCCCGTCAACAACCCACGCTCCTCCTCTTCCTGTTCAGCCCGCTCTCCCACAGCTGCCAATGCCCCACCCGTCATTGACAGCCCTGCCCCCTCCAAGATTCCCTCCTCCTCCTCTTCCTCCTCCTCCAACCTCAACCTGCGCCGAAGCTGCGAGAGCCTCGACGACAAGCCGCCGCCTGAACGCCAACAACAACAACACCAGCAGCAGCAGCAGCAGCAGCGCACTCAGCAGCGTAGCGGTGCTGTGGCGGCAAGAGTCAGCCCCTTCAACTACACGCCTAGCCCGAGGAAGAGCAATGCTGATGCCACCGCCACGCCAACCACCACCACATCATCATCAACGACCCCAACACGACCTTCACTCATTCCCACACCAGTCACCAAAAAACGGGAGCCGAAGGGTGGAGAAGGTGGCGGTGGCGGCAGCAGCAGTGGGGAGCGCGGTTCATACATTGTGACATCAGTGTGAAAAGAACCAGGAAGAAGACTGTTGGACAGAGAAGGTGTAAATATGGAGGAGCGTCCAGTGTTTGTTTGTGAACTGTACAGGAAATGAGTCTGTATTTAAGCCCCGCCCTCTCACCTCTCTCCTCTCCCCCCATTGGCTCCTCTCACATGTCAGTCAAGGTTCTTTATTCAACGAGAGAAAACTTTGAATATCAACTTTTTATGTTTTTATACCACTAAAATAACATGTAGCGCTTAGCTCCGCCCCCTCTGCCTGTGTCCCTGCATGGCCCCGCCCCCTTAACAGTGACAGTTACTATGGTGATATAACGATGAAGATGACAATGATTATGATGTTTCTGCTAGCTGTAGCGTCTGAGCTGATTTCATGTTGTTTTGAGTTTGGTTCTGAGAGAAAACACGTTTAATTTTTATGTCTGACGTGTCCGAGGGCGTCGCCATGTACGTTTGTAAGAGCGTCATTATGAGCGATTGTGAGAGCGTCATTAGGTGTTGGCACGTACGTTTGTGAGGGCGTTGGCACACACGTTTGTGAGGGTGTTGGCACATCCAGCAGAATCCTGATGCATCCAAGGGCGTCAAAGCGTCTGACAGACTCCTGGATGTTCCTTGGCTTTGATCGTCCAAAATGTTTTCCACTGTTTTCTACGTGCAGCATTGAGGAGCATTCATGAGAGTTCAAGAGAGTTCAGGAGTGTTCAGGAGAGCTGAGTAGCGTTCAGCAGCGTTCAGGATAGTTCAGGAGCGTTCAGGAGAGCTCAGTAGTGTTCAGGAGCGTTCAGGAGAGTTCAGGAGCGTTCAGGAGAGCTCAGTAGCGTTCAGGAGCGTTCAGGAGAGTTCAGGAGAGTTCAGCAGTGTTCAGGAGAGCTCAGTAGCGTTCAGGAGCGTTCAGGAGAGTTCAGGAGAGTTCAGCAGCGTTCAGCAGCGTTCAGGGGCGTTAAGGAGCAGATAGATCATAGATGTACATTTTGTGTCAGACGATGTAATAACGTGTTTTTCAGAACCTCACTCGTCTCTCACACAGACAGGAAGTTTACTGCTGACCTGTAAACACCTGTGAGGATCACTTCCTGTTGATTTGATAAACTTTCTGCTCGCCTTGGAAACAAATAACACTGTAAAACGTTAAGTTATTGCTGTAAAACCTTTGAAGCACATAATTTAAAATGGCTGTAACATGATTCACTGTTTTTATGTTGATGACGCAGGAAACAAATTTTTGGTCTGATGTTAACGATGAAAAATAAAAGTAAACATTTTAACTGCAGAACTGGACTGGACTCCTCCTGCTTCTTCTTCTTCTCCTCCTTCAGAGACTACTGTGATGATAAAATACAGAAAATCCAGAAAATAGTTTTTTTTTCATCTTCAACTGATTTTATTTTTATTTATTCATTTTTTAATTCATATTTTTCATTGCTTTTTGGTTCCAGAGTAAACACACATCAAGCATTTAGCATAGAAACATATTTCTGAAATATACATAGCACCTCAAACCCCCCTCCCTCACAAAACAAACACTCAGTACGTCACATGAACAGCTCAGCCATGGTTATCATCTAAAGCAGATATATAAAATAATAATAAAATAAAGCACAGGATTTCAACTGTACATGTACACAGCAATAGAGGACAGATAGTCAAACCACCACTTGCTTGTCATACTTGTCTACTGCAAGTAACACACTCGTGGCTCCTAAAACAGCAAGTAGTGTGTTGGGTTCCCATGTCTTCTCAAAGGCTTTAGAAAAACATTCAAAAATACTCTTCCAATAAGTAAACAGTTTCCGACATGTCCAAAGACTGTGTCAATGACCTGTCTGTCTCATTACACCGGTTACAGAGGGGGGACACCTCAGGGAAGATCTTATGTAACTTTTCTTTGGAGTAGTAGAATCGATGTAATGTTTTGAATTGTATCAAATTGTGTCTGGAGTTAATTGAACATTTGTGTACACTCCAAGACATTCCTCCCAGGTCTCCTCACTTATCTCCTCCCCCAGCTCAGTCTCCCAATTTTGCTTATGCACAGTTGTATTAGCATCAACATATTCTTCAATAGCTTGATAGAAGTAAGAGACAGCCCCCTTTTCACCTGGTTCCACTTTATTGGCACTGATATCTTTAATGCCCTTGAGTTTCCAGTCTGCAAAAACTCTATTACTTAGGCCAGGAAGAAATGCATGATTCTAACATATGGGACTATCGATGTACCTATTTGGTGCTTTTGTGTGTAGCTTAATTTGTTTCCAGATTTTAAACATATTTTTAATGACAAAACTGTTTATTATAGTGCAATTGTCTTATTTTGGTAGGGCTGTTAAGAAGGGCGAGCAGATAAGTTTTATTACAGAGTGTCCGCTCTAACGACAACCAGGCTGGACATTTTATTTTTAATATTATTTTTTAAATTTTATTTCAGTTTTGTTTTATTTTGTTTGAACGTTTTTTGTTGGTTTTTTAAAATTATTATTATTTTTTTAATTTTTATTTTAATGTGACGTCTCCTCGCCAGCCGTGGTCACACATCAAGTCCTCAGGTCGTCCGTACGTCCAGCTGAATGTCTCAAAAACAACTTCAGGGAAGTTCTTCAAATTTGGCACAAACGTCCAGTTGGACTGAAAGTCTAAAGGTCAAAGGTCAGTGTGACCTCAGTAAATATGTTGTCCATAACTAAAGAACAAATGTGTAACAGGATAAAATACTGAAGGTCAAAGGTCAGTGTCACTGTGACATCATCATGTTCAGGTTATATCAGGAACAGAAGATTTGGTCAGACTGATCTGATTGGTCAGATCGTCTGTGTGGGAGGAATCTCGTCTTTGTTTTCTATGAATTTATTTCAGTTGATTTTGACTCAGAATAAAACATTGTGTTTATACTGACACCACTGGCACCGTTACTTCCAGACCAGAACAGTCAGGTTTGATATCACGTCCACAGATGAAAAATCTCGGCAGGGGGTTCCTGTGAAGAAGAGGAGGAAGGATGAAGACAGACAGGAGAGTTCAGAAAGATGAAACATTAAAACTACTACTAAAAACCATGGAACCCACCCCCCACCCCGTTGGTTTTTATTTGTGTGACATTATTTTTTCATCATTTTTATTTTCAGCTGTAAAAGACATTAAAAAAAAAAAATTCATTTCAGATTCTTAGTTCGTGTTGGGGGGGCCTCTTATTGTGAAGGTGCAGACAGGAAATGAAGCAGTGACGTCAGTGACTTCCTGTCTGCTCCTCCTCCAGCTCAGCTGATGGACACTCAGAAGGTGAGACTGATCGATCATTGATCAATAACTGAAGCTAATCTGCTGCTAACACCGTTAGCATTTAGCTAACTGTCCTGTGAGGGTGAGACACATAGACAACACATGGAGGATAGAGAGAGAGAGAGAGAGAGGATTAGGTGTTAGCTGTCAGGTCGAGTCGTTTTGAATGGACGTCTAATCCTCAGTTACTCTGATACTCAATTACTCTGTGATCCTGAGTGTAATTGTACTGATGTAATCTAGAACACTGAGAATCAGGAGCTTCTGGATGTAATTAGATTACAATCACAGTATCAGCGAGTGTACTCTTACAGAATGATGATGATGAAGATCTGATGTGCTCAGCACCCTGTATCTGTATTTGTCACTGGAGGTCGTCGACCTCGGTTCTCACTGTCACCATAGTGATTATTCTGCTCCAGTTACTGCGGTCACTGATTCATCCCATCACGCCTCTGTAACATCTCGTTAACCCCTCGGTAACGCCGTCTGACCTGAAGGTCACAGTCAGTGTTGACAGTGGGGTCACATGACACGGAGATTTATCAGCTCCTTTGGGCTTTAATCAGCTGTGATGAAATTGTGACACCCGTGGCGTTTCAGACAAACTGGTGGGCGTGGCCTCTTAATTAACTGGAGACATACGAGTGGTAGGTGTGGCCTCTTTGGCCTCTATCTTTGTGATGACGTCAGCAGTCTTCACAGTTAATCATCATCGTTTCTGCTGAACAGCTACGTCTGTTTAAAATCCTTGCGTCAACTGTTTGTCAGATTTGCCATGTGACAGAGATCCACCAGCCGCTTTCAAACCTGCTGTGAATCATAAGATGACCTCTAACCCTGAAACACAACCGGTGTCTCTCAGTGGTAACAATAGGCTGATCTTAAGCTAATAGTATTCTAACAGTAAGCCAACAGTAACGCGAGGATAACTGTACACTGACAGTAGGGTAGCAGTACGTTTACAGTGGGGTAAAAATACGCTAATGGTAGGCTAAGGGCCCGTCCCAATACCCCCCTTAGCCCTACCCCTAAATTTACATGTTCCCTCGAGGGGTAGTGGTGTCCCAATTCCTTTTTGCATGTAGGGGTAGGGGGCATAACGAGGAGTAGTGGGTATGAAACTAGCCCTTCGGAGCGAGGGATTTCAGAGGCTGACTTACCAGCAAGAGATAGACGTCGCCATGGTTATCACCGAGCAAGAGATGGGGGAAAAAAGTTCATACATGGCTAATGTTACTGTCGTCAGGTTGCTTGTTAGCTAGCTAGCTAGCTCGCACTATCTGGCGTCTGTCATCTGTCCTGTTCTGCAAAATTAGCGGATTTTTCACATTAGGATAACACGCCAGCTGGTATAATTATGGTGCCTCGTAATGTTAGCTGGTTAGCTAGCTATCTAGCTAGCAGAAGTCCCCTGTTGTCTGTTGTTCATCAAAGCCTGATGAATAATGCAAATGTGATCGATAAGATGAACTCAACCGGAGATTGTAGATGCCGGTTGGAAATGTAGATGACTCGCAGCTTAATGTTTAGAATATTTACGTATGCGTGAACGTAACTGACGCGGTGACGTAGTGAGTGGTGTCCCAATTACCAGGGAAAGATTTCAACCCCTAACCCTCGTTGCTTCATTTCGAGGGCCAAGGGGTAGTGGGCAAGGGGGGGTATTGGGATTGGGCCTAAGAGAAGGATAACAGTACGCTAATGGTAGGGTAACAGTAGTTTAGGTCAGCTAACAGTAGGTAACAGTACGCTAACAGTAGCCTAACAGTAGGTTAGGTCAGCTAACAGTAGGGTTGCAGTACGCCAACGGTAGGGTAACAGTAGGGTAATGGTATGCTAACGGTAAGGTAACAATTAGGGATGGGCAACACAAGCAAACACACTATTCGAAAATTGTGGCAAGTATTCGACAATTTCTTGAATAATCACCCCCCCCCCCCCCACCCCGAGCCACGCACACAGAGATCCATTCATCTTTAAAGGCCCGAACATACTCGGGCGGAACGGACTCCACGGAGGTCCGTGCGGACTCAAAGCGGATGTCCGCAAGCTCTGTGTGCGCACACCAGTGACTGCTCGGCATGTATTTTTCACTTAGCAGGGATTTTTCACGGACATTTTTACAGGAAACTACAACGCGGAAGTGCGCTCGACTATGAAAGCCCCGAATGACTGCAGACATTCCTCACGGAGTAGTAGTCTCTGCATGTTTCTCCTGTTTGTAGAAGAGCATGTCACACCGCTGTAGCAATCCTAGACTGCCCTCGTGCGGTTAGGAGCTGAATTGCATGTCAAATAAAGGGGGGGAAATAAGACGGCGAATAGTAATAGTCGCATTAAAAAATCGATTTTTAAAAAATAAAACGACTAATTGAAAATCGAAAATCGTGACCCATCCCTAGTAACAATACCCTAACGGTAGGCTAACAGTAGGGTAAGGGCTCATTTATGCTCCCTTTACGTACGAAAATGTATACGTCCATTTCAAATGATGTTACCGTCACTGCCCACATACTTCCATGCGCCCTTTATTTACCTATGGATGTTAACCAATATATCCACCAGGAGGCAGCCCAGCGTCAAAAGTTTATGACAACAACAAACTCAAAAACAAACATGGCGACTGTGGAGGAGATATTCATAATGTACCTCTTGCATGAAGACAAAAAACAGAGGCAGCGTTGTAGGAGGCAGTGGTCGGTGAGGCCGTTTGTGACTGGAGGACGGAGAATTCTTTTCTCTAGTACTGCCGATGAGAAAAACTGAATTGTTATTTCTTCTTCGTGTCTCACTAGAGCTACATATTGGGTAGTGACAGCAACACTGCCCCCACGGTTCCCGGTGGTACTGCTCCGTTTGGCCGGTATCCCTAAGCTTTATGGAAACGTGCAGACATACGGAGGAAATGAACGCAGGGCACGGAGAGAAGGCTCCGTCCGTATCCGGATCCGTATTTAACGTTGAGCATAAATGAGCCCTAACAGTACGCTAACGGTAGGCTAACAGTACACTAAAGGTAGGCTAAGCGTATACTAACAGTAGGGTAACAGTACGCTAACAGTAGACCAACAGTAGGTAAGAGGTAAGAGGCACCTTGCCCCCCCCCCCCCCCCCCCCCCGCCAGCACCTGTCTCCGACACTGAGAAGACATGAACCATTCATAACAAATCCTTTATTTATAGAAAAATCTAAAAACAAAGCAAAATTGCTTTACATTATTTAAATAACAAAAACACACACATGCTTCCTTTCAAAGAAAACAATAACAACAAAATACAAAAATAAATACAATAACTCATTGCGTAAGACAAATATTTGTGTAGTCACTTTTTAAATAATCTCATGACAGATTTAAACTGGAGAGCAGATCCCTCTGAGGCTCAATTAAGTTATTCTTATTCTTAGTTATTCTTATTTCTTAAATCACTGTGAACTTAGAATAACTTCCTCCTACCTTCATCTGTTGAGGCAACTGTAGAGCTGCTGTTGTTGTGGACCAAAATATTTCAACAAAGCACCTTGAGAACAAAAAGAAGAGCTCAATTATATTTGGGGAGTTTGCTTTAATATTTTCACGCAAGTACAGAACTGTGTGTATGTGCTTCACAAACACTAAACATTTAAGATCTGTATGAAATAATTAATGAACAGTAACAACTTCAATGCTTCATGTTAACATATCTTCCTCTTCTAAATACAAATTAGTTACAGTTTGGACAGAATAAGATGTTCTACTGACAGCAGAACTGATGTTGGTTTCATTAATGTTAACATTTGACAACAAATGCTTTACTAATGGGAGAAATTAACATTGCCATTGGCACTAACTTATTGCAGGTACAGTGATCTGTGTACACAACCATGGCAACACAGCTAATGTCATATAATACACCTGTTCAAACAAACACACAGATATGTCTCAAGAGTTTAGAAGCTTCAAGCTGGTTCACTCACTGTCTAACTAATGTTAGCTAGCTGTTGTCGTCATGTTGTGCATTGAACATTAAACTTTTCTGATGCTTGGTGGGACTGGGACAAAGTGGCATGTGGCAATAACTATTTGTAACACACTCTCACTTACCACTGTCTAGTTTTTTCTTTTCATCCTCCTCTTGCTTTTTTTTCTTTTAGCGTATCCTGAGGGACACGTTCACTTCATTTTGCCGCAGCTGCACAGCACCAGCAGCGGCAAGTCAGCTCAGTCAGCTGTAGGGGCCCCATTAGGGAGGTCTCTGACGTGTTGTCGTTGCAGTGTCTCTAAGGGGGTTTCAAATTGCGTTGTTGATTACAGACCAAATCTCAGCAGTCCCTGGAGGACCCCTCTAGCCACTCACAAGCAGTAGCAAGTAGGGGGGGGGGGGGGGGGGGGGGGGTTGGGGGGTTGGGGGGGGGGGGGGGTTGGGGGGATTCCGACGTGTTGTCGTTGCTGCAGTGTCTATAGGGGTTCCATTCATATTGTCATTGATATGGACCAATGTCAGCCATCTCTGGGGTGCCCCTTCCAGCTCAGGGCCCTAGGCAGTTGCCTAGTTTGCCTGTCCGGTTGCGACGGCCCTGCCAGTTATGACAGGATTATTTTACTTGGGGATTTTAACTGTCATATTAATAATACCACTGATTTATATGCCATGGAATTTTTATATCTTCTGGCTAGCTTTGGTCTGGTGCAGCATGTCAAGGGGGCTACCCACAATCATGGAAATACACTAGACTTGGTCCTCACAAAAGGTATCAAAATAGATATTTCCGATATCACTCGTGTTTTTTAATGTCACCATGTCTGTATCAACTCAGTTCAATGAGACTTGTGAAAAGACGACTTGATGACAAGGCCAGGACAAGATTTTTTGATATCCAATGCCTGTGCTGTTGATGATCTAGTATTTGATTTTAAAGTCCATGTAAAGTGAAAATAAATATGTCATCTGAGTTTGACATACCACAGAAAAAGTTGTTGTAAGCTACCCTGTCAAATTTGAATGATTAAAAGAATCGGCAAATATATGAAATTAGGCTTCAAAGTTGTGTAAAAATCAGCCTCTGTCTCTGCTCTCAAACGCTGTGGGTGTGTCCGCGGAATGCGCGACAACCCTGCACCCTACCAAGTGTCACCTGTCAGTCAAAGTCACCTCCGCTACCAGGAAAATGGATGCATCTCCGAACTGTCTTCTGCAACCGCAGCCTTACATGTTTGAGCCACCAGAGCCAGAATGCAGCTCTGAGCCAGAGAACACTAACCCCCATGAGAGTGGACCTCGGTCCCCTCGGTCTGCAACAGAGTGGTAATTTTATTTCTCCCAATTATAAATAGCAATGTGTGTAACTGTCTATTATAACCCAACGATAGCTTAATTAAGCTAGGCTATGGAATAAAACTTCTTCTGTCACTTTAGCACACTGTGCTTAGCTTAGCTTAGCTTAGCCTAGCCTCTACAGCCAAGCATCAATCTAGCTGGCATCATGTAATATTTTTGGCATGTTAATGAATATGAGGCCCCTCCATCATCAGTATTAGATTGAAGTAAAAATTTAGCTCATGTATTATTAGGCCTACACATATCTGCAGGTCTTTTAACTTTTTATGAGGATTGCTTACTGTCATGGCAACACACAACCTTAGTATCAGACTATCCTGTAATCTGCTCAGATAACTGTATGATTGTTCATAACACAGAATTCACATCTATTAAAATTCAGCTTAGTCACATTGTGAATGATGCTGTCATTACACAGGTGCACCTGTGAAGATTGCATTACGATGCCCACGGAGGAGCAGAATTTTTGCTGCAAAGAATTGAATGCAGTAAGTAAACAACACATATATGAATACACAACCAGTAGAGTACTAGATATCTAGCACTAAAACAGCACATATCATATATGCCAACAGGTTCAGAATAGATGTGGAGAGCTGCCCGAGGAGCTGAGGTGCATGACCCTTCATCCAGGCCTTGAACCTGTGTGCCTGAACCCCTACTCCCTTCAGAATGCACTGAATGTGTAAAAGGCAGACCATGGGCCTCTGGACATAAAGGAAAGAGCTGCGTAAGTTAGACAATAAAATATGTGTTATTGACTTTAAATGTGTAGAAATCACATTTGCATTGATCAAATGGCAGACCTTTCAAATGCAAAGTTTTAGGCCTCTAGAGCTAAGTTGCACAAGTCATGCTTTCATTAGTGATGTTGATGAATGTACTCCACTGGAAAATATAAGTATGTATATTTTATGTATATAAAATTTAAGTATGGGACTATTATAAAAATGTGGAATGAGGATCAATGTAGACTAATATAAGTTTCTTGTTATATACAGACCATGTCTATTATGTGATATTACACTTAAAATAAACCAGCTCTATGATAATAATGCACAGATTGCTTTCATGTGGTGCTTTTATATATAACATAGGACAGCGATCTGGGATGTAATAAAACAGATGTTTTAATAAAAGCAGGGTGTAGACTGGTAGAAACAGGCATGTTTCAACACTAAACCAACACCATTTGTTAAACGTCTATTGACTAACAGCCTTAAACAGGGTTCCCACACATTTTTAACAATACATTTTCAAGACTTTACCATAATATTTTGACCCATTTCCATGACCTAATTTAAATAGTTTAACAAAGCCCACATAGTGACTATAGGTCAACATGTTTTAACAAAGATGATGTCATTTCCTGTATTCTGGAGTCTTCTAACAGCTGTTTAGACTCTTTGATCTGCCTATACTGTGAGAAAAATGAGAGAGGGAGTGTTTGGTCCCAGATCACATATTAGAAGATATTAAAAAGATAAAAATATATAAAATTATGATTAGTATATTCATGTTAAATTCATTCAAGTGTTGGGTCCAAGTTCATGCAGCTTGTCTTATATCCGTTATCTTTGATATCAGATTGGATCATTACTAATTCAAAACTTTTCCAAAATATTCACATAATTCCAAACCATTTCCAGACCTGGAAAACTGTTTGATTTCATGACTTTTCCAGGAATTTCATAACCATGGGAACCCTGAAACTTAATCATGGTCAATAAACAAGTTTGCTAAAGTGCAAAGCCGTACATATACAGTATTTCACATAAGTCAATCAATCAATCAATTTTATTTATAAAGCCCAATATCACAAATCACAATTTGCCTCACAGGGCTTTACAGCATACGACATCCCTCTGTCCTTAAGACCCTCACAGCGGATAAGGAAAAACTCCCCCCAAAAAAAACCCTTTATCGGGGAAAAAAAACCGGTAGAAACCTCAGGAAGAGCAACTGAGGAGGGATCCCTCTTCCAGGACGGACAGACGTGCAATAGATGTCGTACAGAACAGATCAGCATAATAAATTAACAGTAATCTATATGACACAATGAGAGAGAGAGAGAGAGAGAGAGAGAGAGAGAGATGCAGGTAATGACAGCAGCTTACAACAACGTTAATGAAAGTAATAATATTATAGTTATAGTTCTGGCTATTGTGATACAATATGTTGAAAGTATGTATTAATATGTGACAGTATACATGTGTGACAATAGTCATATGTGTAAAATAACAGTAGAAGTATGACTAATGACTAATGATGGCAGCAGCAGCAGCAGGAGGCATCTGGCAGGACCACGGCAGCAGCACAACCACACACGTCACGCTGTCCAGGCACCGCTGTGATATGAGTTAATCTGAGAGACAGTGGAGCACAAAGGCTCCGGAGAAGAAGCCGAGTTAGTGACATCCAGAATGGCCGAGTTAGCAAGATGCAGTAATAGAATACGAGAGAGAGAGAGAGAGAAGGAGAGAAGGTGCCCGGTGTATTATAGGGGGGTCCTAAGCCAGACTAGGCCTAAGTCAGCCTAACTAGGGGCTGGTACAGGGCAAGCCTGAGCCAGCCCTAACTATAAGCTTTATCAAAGAGGAAAGTCTTAAGTCTAGTCTTAAATGTGGAGACGGTGTCTGCCTCCCGGACCGTAACAGGAAGATGATTCCACAGGAGAGGAGCCTGATAGCTGAAGGCTCTGGCTCCTGATCTACTTTTGGAGACTTTAGGGACCACGAGTAACCCTGCGTTCTCAGAGCGCAGTGTTCTGGTGGGATAATATGGCACTATGAGCTCTCTAAGATATGACGGAGCTTGACCATTTAGAGCTTTATAAGTTAACAGTAGGATTTTAAATTCAATTCTGGATTTTACAGGGAGCCAGTGCAGAGAAGCTAAAACAGGAGAAATATGATCTCGTTTCTTAGTTCCTGTTAGTACACGTGCTGCTGCATTCTGAATTAGCTGGAGAGTTTTTAGGGACTTACTGGAGCTACCTGATAATAGAGAGTTACAGTAATCCAGCCTTGAGGTAACAAAAGCGTGGACCAATTTTTCTGCATCTTTTCGGGTCAGGATAGGCCTAATTTTCGCAATATTACGCAGATGAAAAAATGCAGTCCGTGAGGTTTGTTTTAAATGAGAATTAAAAGACAAATCTTGATCAAATATTACTCCGAGGTTTCTTACGGTAGTGCTAGAGGCCAGAGCAATGCCATCTAGAGAAACTATGTCATCAGATAAAGAGTCTCTGAGTTGTTTGGGTCCAAGAACAATAACTTCAGTTTTGTCTGAATTTAACATCAGGAAATTGGTGCTCATCCAGGTTTTTATGTCTTTAAGGCAGTTATGGAGTTTAGTTAATTGATTACTTTCTTCTGGCTTCATCGATAAATACAACTGTGTATCATCCGCATAACAATGGAAATTTATAGAGTTATTTCTAATGATGTTACCTAAAGGAAGCATATATAGAGTAAATAGGATTGGTCCGAGCACAGAACCTTGCGGAACTCCAAAACAAACTTTGGTACGTAAGGATGATTCATTACGAACGTCAACAAATTGAAAACGATCAGATAAATAAGATTTAAACCAGCTCAGTGCAGAACCTTTTAGGCCAATTAAGTGATCCAGTCTCTGCAGTAGAATTTGATGGTCAATTGTGTCAAACGCCGCACTAAGATCTAATGAAACAAGTACAGAGACAAGTCCCTTGTCTGAAGCAATCAGAAGGTCATTTGTAATTTTAACTAGTGCTGTCTCAGTGCTATGATGCACTCTAAATCCTGACTGAAATTCCTCAAATAAATTATTATCATGGAGAAAATCACACAGCTGGTCTGCGACTACTTTCTCAAGGATCTTTGACATAAAGGGAAGATTAGATATTGGTCTATAGTTGGCTAACACCTCTGGATCCAGGGTGGGCTTTTTTAGTAGAGGTTTAATTACAGCTACCTTAAAAGACTGTGGTACATAGCCTGTTAATAAGGATATATTGATCATATCTAATATATGAGTGTTAACTAAAGGAAAGACCTCCTTAAGTAGCCTAGTTGGGATGGGGTCTAAGAGACACGTTGATGATTTAGAAGCAGAAATCACTGCTTTCAATTCATGAAGAGAAATTGGGGAGAAGCAATCTAAATATATATTAGGTTCTACAGCTGTGTTTGAGGTTAGATAGGTAGGCCTACCATCTGATGGCAGGAGGTCATGAATTTTGCCTCTAATAGTTAGAATTTTGTCATTAAAAAAGCTCATAAAGTCATTACTGCTAAGGCCTAAAGGAATACAAGGCTCAATAGAGCTTTGACTCTCAGTCAGCCTGGCTACAGTGCTGAAAAGAAACCTGGGGTTGTTCTTGTTTTCTTCTATTAATGCTGAGTAATAGTTTGCTCTGGCATTGCGGAGGCCCCTCTTATAGGTTTTGAGACTGTCTGTCCAGATTAAACGAGATTCTTCCTGTTTGGTTAATCGCCAATTCCTTTCAAATTTTCGCGATATTTGTTTTAACCTACGGGTTTGAGAGTTATACCAAGGAGCGAACTTTCTTTGCTTTTTTAACTTCTTTTTAAGAGGAGCTACAGAGTCGAGCGTTGTTCGCAGCGAGCCTACGGCGCTATCGACAAAATTATCAATTTGGGAGAGGTTAAAGTCGGCACGGGAAACCTCTGTTACTGAAGGTATTGGTATTGAATTTAACGATGAAGTAATCTTTTCCTTAAATTTCGCGACAGCACTATCTGATAAACATCTAGTATAGTAACTGTTGCTGAGTGGCGTGTAATTGAGTAAAAAGAAATCAAAAGTAATCAGATAATGATCCGATAGCGACGGATTCTGTGGAAAGACTTTTAGGTTATCAATTTCAATTCCATACGTCAGAACTAGATCGAGGGTATGGTTAAAACAGTGAGTGGGTTCATGTACACCCTGACTGAAGCCAATGGAGTCTATTAATGAGATAAACGCGGTAGCCAGGGAGTCATTATCAACGTCGACATGAATGTTAAAATTGCCTACAATAATAACTTTATCTGATTTAAGAACTAAACTGGATAAAAACTCTGAGAATTCAGATACAAATTCAGAATACGGGCCAGGAGCACGGTACACTATAACAAATAAAAGTGGCTGCGAGGTTTTCCAGGTCGGGTGTAAAAGACTAAGAATGAGGCTTTCAAATGAATTATAATCTAGTTTAGGTTTAGGGCTGATTAACAGACTAGAGTTAAAAATGGCTGCAACTCCCCCTCCTCGGCCGCTGCCCCGAGGAATGTGGGTATTATTATGACTGGGAGGAGTGGACTCATTTAGACTGACATATTCATCTTGACACAGCCAGGTTTCAGTGAGACTGAGTAAATCAATATCATTATCTGATATTAATTCGTTTACTAACACTGCTTTAGACGACAGAGACCTGATATTTAACAGTCCGCATTTAATTCTCCTGTTTTGTCTTTCTGTCACAGAAGAGGTTTCAATTTTTATGAGGTTGTTATGCACAACTCCTCTTTGTTTAATTTTAGATTTAAATAATTTAGGTGGTCGGGAGACAGACACCGTTTGTATAAACCTATGAAAACTATGGCTGGGTAACTGAACTAGAAGCTCAGAGAGGCGTTTAGGACTGCAACTCTCTGCAATAAGTGAGTACACCCCTCCCATTTCTGCAAATATTTCATGGGACAACACTATAGAAATGACACTTTGATATAACTTAAAGTAGTCAGTGTACAGTTTGTATAGTAGTGTAGATTTACCTTCCTCTGAAAATTACTCAAAACACAGCCATCAACATCTAAACAGCTGGCAACATAAGTGAGTACACCCCACAGTGAACATGTCGAAATTGTGCCGAAAGTGTCACTATTTTGTGTGCCAACCATTATTATCTAGCACTGCCTTAACCCTTTGGGCATGGAATTCACCAGAGCTCACAGGTTGCTTCAGGAATCCTTTCCCACTCCTCCATGATGTCATCATGGATGACATCATGTGTAGACACCTTGTGCTTCTCCACCTTCAGCTTGAGGATGGCCCACAGGTGCACAGGTGAGTTTAGGGCTGGATACATACTTGGCCAGTCCATCACCTTCACCTTCAGCTTCCTCAGCAAGGCAGTTGTCATCTTCTAGGTGTGTTTTGGGTCATTATCATGTTGGAAAACTGCATTGCGGCTCAGTTTCCGAAGAGGGGCTATCATGCTCTGCTTGGAATTCATGTTTCACTAAATGAACCGAGCTCCCCAGAGCTGGCGGCAAAAAATTAAGATCCACTTTAGACATTGCTGTTCCTCCAAGAATTAAAAAAGACAAATAACCCATAAGCTACCATGGAAAACTGATGCTATTTGCCAGTTTAAAAGAAACTGTCGTAGAGCTGAGAGACAATGGAGGAAAAGTAAAATAAATGTTCACTTTGACATCCTTAAATACCATATTGGCATTTACAATAATGCTGTTAAACAAGCAAGACAGGCCCATTTCTCAAAAATCATTATTGAAAATAAACACAACTCTGGGTGGCACGGTGGTGGGGTGGTTAGCACTGTCGCCTCACAGCAAGAGGGTTGCTGGTTCGATCTTGGGCGTGGGAGCCCTTCTGTGCGGAGTTTGCATGTTCTCCCTATGTCAGCTTGGGTTCTCTCCAGGTGCTCCGGCTTCCTCCCACAGTCCAAAGACATGCAGGTTAATTGGTGACTCTAAATTGTCTGTAGGTGTGAATGTGAGTGTGAATGGTTGTCTGTCTCTATGTGTCAGCCCTGTGATAGTCTGGCGAACTGTCCAGGGTGTACCCTGCCTCTCGCCCGATGTCAGCTGGGATAGGATCCAGCCCCCCCGCGACCCTCAAGAGGATGAAGCGGTTAGAAGATGAATGAATGAAACACAACTGTAAAGTCCTTTTTTCCACAATCAACTCTCTTTTAAATCCAACACCAATGCCTTGCCTAAATGATCAAAACTCAGAAAGTAAATGTCAAGAATTTGCACTATTTTTTAAAGGAAAAATTTATACCATTAGGTCCAGTATTTTAGTCACACGTTCAACAACCATCTGCGATCTACCTGTTAGCGAGCCTCCATCTATGACATCTTTTAATTTAGTCACAGATAGTGAGATTAGTGCCAATATAACCAAAATGAAGTCATCCACATGCTCACTAGACCCTATTCCAACTAAACTTTTTAAATCCAGTCTCTTGTGCCTTTCTAATGACACTACCAGAATCGTCAACACTTCTCTACATTCTGGTATTTTCCCTGCTGCTTTTAAAACAGCCATGGCGAAACCTTTGCTCAAGAAACCTGATCTCGACACTAGTGACTTAGCCAATTACAGGCCTATTTCAAATCTCCCTTTTATCGGTAAACTGTTAGAGAAAATTGTTTTTAAATCAACTATTTAATCATCTTAACACTAATAATTCATTGGATAAATGTCAATCTGGCTATCGCAGTAACCACAGTACAGAAACTGCCTTATTAAAACTAGTTAATGACCTCAGAATCGCAGCTGATTCGAATAACATTGCTGTTCTCTTTGTACTTGACTTGAATGCTGCGTTTGATACCGTTGATCATTCCAATTTAATTTATCGACTTGAGAAATGGATGGGTCTTTCTGGTGCTGTGCTTGACTGGTTTCGTTCTTACTTGTCTGACAGGAAATTCTTTGTTAGCCTAGGTGATTATGTATCACAGACATTTGATGTTGAGTATGGTGTACCTCAGGGGAGCATCCTTGGTCCGATCCTCTTTTCTTTATGTATGCTCCCTCTAGGTAAAATAATTATTCTTCATAATGTACATTACCATTGTTATGCAGATGATATGCAATTATATATCTCTGTTTCATCAGGAGACCCTCGTGCGTTAAACAATCTTTTTCCCTGTCTTACAGATATTAAAATCTGGATGAACACATTTTTTTTTAAAGCTAAACGAGTAGAAAACAGAGATTTTACTTGCTGGTCCACTAGAAGAAAGGCAGAAACTTCAGTCAAAGTTAGGCAGTCTGTTCCAGCAGATTAAATCATGTTACAAGCCTAAGAGTGATTTTAGACTCTGATCTTAATTTTATTTGCCATTTTAACAGCGTTGCAAAAACATCATTTTTTACCTTAGAGACATTGCCAAAATTAGACCTTTTTTAACTCAGGATGATGCTGAAATACTTGTACATGCTTTTATCACTAGCCGTTTGGACAACTACAGTTCCCTTTTTACAGGTCTCCCTAGAAATTCACTGAAGAAACCACAAGTTATTCAGAACGCTGCAGCCAGGATTTTAACAAATACAAAAAAAGAGATCACATTAGTCCTCAGCTTTCATCATTGCACTGGTTTCCTGTTTCTTTTCGGACTGATTTTAAAGTTCTGTTACTCACTTATAAGACCTTAAATAATTTAGCACTGTCTTATATCAGCGATTACGTTTCTTCTTATGCCCCAACAAGAACTCTCAGATCCTCCACTGCCTGTATTTTAGTTGTTCCCAAGGTGTCCCACAAGAGAACCGGTGAAGCTGCTTTTTGTTTTTATAGCCCTAAACTATGGAGCACTCCTCCTTTAGATCTGAGAATGGCAGACTCCTTAGCTATTTTTAAAAAGAAATTGAAAACCTATCTTTTATCACTGTTATTGTTTTTGTTTTGTTGGTGTTGTTTAAATTGATGTGTTGTTTTTAACTGTTGTTGTTTTGTTGTTTCTGATATTGCTTTGTTTAAGCACTTTGGGCTGCATTCGTGCATGAAAGGTGCTCTATAAATAAAGTTTATTATTATTATTATTAACAGTACGCTAATGGTACAGTAACAGTAGGATAACAGTACATATACAGTAGAGTAACAGTACACTAACAGTATGCTACCAGTAGGGTAACAGTACACTAACATTAGGTGACGTGTGTGGTTGTGCTGCTGCCGTGGTCCTGCCAGATGCCTCCTGCTGCTGCTGCTGCCATCATTAGTCATTAGTCATACTTCTACTGTTATTATACACATATGACTATTGTCACACATGTGTACTGCCAGATGTTAACACATACTTTCAACATATTGTACCACAGTAGCCAGAATTATAACTATAATATTATTACTTTCATTAACGTTGTTATAAGTTACTGTCATTACCTGCATCTCTCTCTCTCTCTCTCTCTCTCTCTCTCTCTCTCTCTCTCATTGTGTCATACAGATTACTGTTAATTTGTTATGCTGATCTGTTCTGTACGACATCTATTGCATGTCTGTCCGTCCTGGAAGAGGGATCCCTCCTCAGTTGCTCTTCCTGAGGTTTCTACTGTTTTTTTTCCCTGTTAAAGGGTTTTTTTTGGGGAGTTTTTCCTGATCAGCTGTGAGGGTCTTAAGGACAGAGAGATGTTGTATGCTGTAAAGCCCTGTGAGGCAAATTGTGATTTGTGATATTGGGCTTTATAAATAAAATTGATTGTATTGAAATTGATTGATTACAGTAGGGTAACCGTAGGCTAATGGTAGGCCAATGACAGGCTCATGATCCATTTTATTTATCATGTGGTCCAAACCCCTCTTCCATTTAAATCTGGAAGCTCCGCCCCTCAGCCGAAAACATCGGTCTCTCCTCAGCCCCCCATAAGTAATGAATAGTCCCTGAAAAACCCCTAAAAATACTGTAATACGCTGATTACGCTAAAAATACTGCAGTACTCAGATTACACTGTAAAAAATATTGTAATACTCTGATTACCCTGTAAAAATACTGCAGTACTCTGATAACATTGTAAAACATCTGATTATACTGTCAAAATACTGCAGTACTCGGATTACACTGTAAAAATCCCACAGTACTCCGAATACACTAAAAGTACTGCAGTACTCTGATTACACTGTAAAAATCCCACAGTACTCCAATTACACTAAAATTACCGCAGTACTCTGATTACACTGTAAAAATAAAACAGTAATCTGATTACACTGTATAAATACCGCAGCACTCTGTTAACATTGTATAAATACTGCAGTACTCTGAGTACACTGTAAAAATACAGCAGTAATCTGATTACACTGTATAAATACCGCAGTACTCTGTTTACACTGTATAAATACCGCAGTACTCTGTTAACACTGTAGAAATACTGCAGTACTCTGATTACACTGTACAAATGCTGCAGTACTCTGATTACACTATATTAATACTGCAGTACTCTGATTACACTAAAAATACAGCAGTACTCTGATTACACTGTAAAAATACCACAGTACTCTGATTACACTATATTAATACTGCAGTACTCTGATTACACTGTAAAAATACTGCAGTACTCTGATTAGACTGTAAAAAATGCAGCAGTACTCTGATTACACTGTTGTTTTCTTGTTGTTAAACAGGAAGCTCTGAGCAGGATCATTGGCACGTTGACTAATAAGAATGAAGAGCTCCAAAACTTCCTGGAAACACTTGACAACACACGGACAGGCCTGCAGGTCAGCAGCTGATTGGCTGAGAGGGAGCAGAGGGGAGGGGCTTAGGAAGGAAAAGTTACGATAAGAGAAATAAAATAATTAAAGTGAACTTTGTCCAATCAGGAAGAGTCATGTAAGGTGATGTCAGAGCTGGAGGCGGAGCTGGAAAAGTTAAGCTCTGCCCTGGAAGAGAGAGGGGCATGGCTTCGCAGTGTCATTGAAGAGGAGAAGCAGAGGAAAGATGTGGAGCTTCAGGTCAGTTTCCTGATGTTTAAAAAAAGATTTTTATTTTCTCACATGAATTTAAAGAAGAAAAATAATGAACATTTTGATTTCATTCATGTGACAAACAGTCACTCTCTGACTTCCTGTCTGATGTTTCAGAAGCAGCTGTCGGCGGGAACATTCGCTCTGCAGTCGTGTGAAGAATTGCTTGAATTTGCAAATCAAACACTGACCATCACCAGCGAAGAAGAATTCCTTAAGGTACGACAGGACAGAATCATCAGTTCAAGTTAGAACAATGAACATTAACATACACAAGCAAAAATACACTCATGAATGCAAAATTTGGAAACTTTAAATCATTAATTTTATCATTCTAAATAATTATTAAATATTTTATCTGTTTGTTTTCCAGGCTGCAAAACAAATCAAAGAAAGGTTTGTTCAACATTTAAAAAGTTTATACATAAACATATGTGTGCAGATGTCTGTTTATATTTGTTTTTACATATATATATTCATTTTATTTTGAGAGAACATTAAAGTTACGTATGTAACTACAGTTCTATGAATCCTGGATGACCGCCAGAGGAGGTGCATAAACACTGAATGACTCCGTTTTGCACATGCACAGGTCGAGTAGTTATACCAACAAAGTCACCTGTGACCCCCTGATGACCCCGGACGGGCTATATCTTCCAGTGTCGTCAGAGGATCTGTTCTTGCAGAATCTTCTCATGAAGCCACGAGGATTCTGAATGACTGAACGCTCATCCAGGATTCATAGAACCATAACTTTAGTTCTTTTTCATCCTTTTTGACTGCCAGAGGCGGTGCATAAGCACTGGATGACCCACGGCAACAGAGTCACGAGGAAAGCCAAGTACATAACTCATTGAGTGGAAGCAGAGGAACTTGGTAGGAGGACAATGCCAAGTGGGTGAGGGGCGGTAATATTCTCTTGATAGAACCTGGTGAACCTTTGCTCGGCAATGCCCATGAGGATGCGGCACATATGGCCTCCAGGGGCACCCCTCTCAGGGCTGCCCATGATGTGGATACAGTCCTTACAGAGTGGCACCGCACCCCAGATGGCAGGGGGTGACCATCTGCCTTATATGCATAGGGGATGGCGTCCATGATCCAGTGAGACAAAGGCTGTTTGGAGAGAGCACAACCTTTCTTAGGACCATCATGACATACAAAAAGCTTGTTTGACAGGTGTATACTAGCGGTACCATCCACTTATGCTCTCAGAGCTAGCACAGGGTCTAAGCACTCCAAGGTGTCGTCCCCTTCCCCATCTGGTGGGTCAAACCGCACCAGCTGGATAGGCCGATTGAGGTGCGAACTTGACAGAACCTTAGACAGGAATGCAGTATTCGGCCATAAGGTGACCCCTGAGCCATCCGAATTCCATCTTAGACAAGAACCACTGACTGACAAAGCATGAAGCTCCCCTACACGTTTTGCTGAAGAGATGGCGAGGAGCAAGGCAGTCTTTGCCAACAACCATCTCAGTCCTGCCTGTGCCAGTGTCTCAAAGGGAGGCAAGCATAGAGCATCCAGCACCAAGGACAGATCCCATGCTGGAGCTCTCAGCATTTGTGGGGGACTAGTCTCAGAGCCCACTTCAAAAAGAGGGACACCAGCCTGTGGCACCCCACTGTGTTGTTATCAACTCACACATGTTGAGACGAAATAGCGGCTACGTACACCTTCAGGGTAGAGGGGGACCGACCGCCATCCAGGAAAGATTGTAAGAACTCCAGAATGGTAGGCACAGAGCAGTGCACAGAGGGATCAGCGGGAAGGCATAGAGGAGACCCTCTGGCCACTCGTGTGCGAGGGCATCCTGCCCCAGAGAGCTGGTCTCCTTTGTCCAGGAGGAGCACAGGGGACAATGGGTTGTCCCCCTCTGAGGCGAAAAGATTCACTTTTGCCCTGCTGAAGAGGTCCCAGATGCTGCGTATGACCTCCGGGTGAATCCACCACTTCCTCGGGCAAGGCTTGCAGCGGGAGAGGACGTCTGCTACCTTGTTCTGCTTCCCTGGAAGAGACATTGCTCTCAGGCTGGCTAGCCAGGGGGCTGCCCAAGTTAGAAAGCCCCAGGTCACCTGCAGCAACTGCGCAGACCTGGTGCCCCCTTGATGATTTATATGGGAGACGGTTGTGATGTTGTCCCACTGCACAAGCACGTCTCCCCCTCAGGTATGGGAGAAGGTGCTCGAGCGTTGGGGTACAGCCCGTAGCTCTAGCACGTTGACAGTCCGTGCGGACTCGAGCAGACCACTGCCCTCGAGCTGTTCTGTTCTGCCACACTGTGCCCCATCCTGAGAGGGAGGCATCGGTCGTGACGGTCCCCAATGGGGCAGAACAGAGCCCATGGGCATACCCTGCAACAAGAATACCCTCTCCCACCATAGGGACAAGGCGAGGAGGCATGACTGCGACACCCTGATCTTCCTGTGCCTGTACCACTTGGCGTCTAGATGAAAGCTGTTCAGCCATCTTTGAAGGGGGCGTAGTGACAGCAAGCCCAAGGGAACCACAGTTGCGGCAACCATCAACTTGCCCAGGAGGCGCAGAAACTGCATGTAGGGCAACTACTTGCCTCCTCGGAAAAGGGGTAGGCAGAGGATGTCGTCCACCCGCTGAGAAGACGGACAGGCTTTCATGGTGACAGTGTCTAGAGCCACACCCAGGAAGGTGGTGCTCTGGGAGGGGACAAGGCAGCTCTTCTTGGGGTTCACTGTGAGACCCAGCCAGGCCATGTTGGCTAAAAGCGCAGCTGTATCCTGAGCAACCTGAGACTGGGATGATGCACACACCAGCCAGTCATTCAGATATGGGAAGATTTTCATGCCCTGCGACTGCAGGGACGAGAGGGCTGCAGCCAGACATCTGGTTAACACCCATGGGGAGAGGGAGAGGCCAAAAAGAAGCACCCTGAGCTGAAAGTGGTGTCCTTGAAAGGCAAAACGAAGGAATTGCCTGTGGTGAGGCATGATGGGGACATGAAAATAGGTATCCTTCAGGGCGATGAACATAAACCTCTCCGCTCTGGCAAGCACATGCAGAACCTCTGCTGTGCTGAGCATGTGGAAAGGCATGACCTTCAGGAATCTGTTGAGTCCCCTTAGATCGAGGACGGGGCGAAGTCCACCATCTGTCTTTTCCACAAGAAAGTACATTGAGTAGTAACCCCCGGGCTGTGACAGGGGATCTACTGGCTCGATGGCACCCTTGACCAGCAGAGCAGACAGCTCCTATTTTAGGGTTAGGGCTTTTGCCGGGCGCTTATGGTGGTCATTTTGACCCAGCCAAAGGCTGGGGGCCAGCGTTGAAACTGCAGTTTGTACCCCTGGGCTAGGGTGGAGACCACCCAGGGATCCGGGGTGTAAGCAGCCCAATAACTGAGCTGCTTGGAAAAGCAGCCGACGACCGGCCTGGGGCCTCAGTTCCTGGCCCCCTGGCCTCTGGAGGCCCTGGGGGGGGCGTCGGTGAACCTCCAAAGCCCTGGGTTGTCAGGAGGGCTGGCAATTGGGGACCTGAAAGTCCTGGGCTGCTCGTTGAGCGGGTCGCTGAACTGGGCGCTCTGGTGGCCATCAGGATAATCCTGTGACTGAGAGCAGTGCTGCAGGGCAGCTGAAGACTCTCCTGGTCTAGCGGGGGGAGGCACACTCCTGTGGAGACCTGAGAGCTGCTGCCTGGTCTGTCTGGCTTGGACCGTCTGCTCTAGTGCCTCCAGAGCAGCCGACCCAAACAACTCCCCCGGTTCCACCAGAACACTGCGGAGGGTCCTCCTGCACGTCTTTGTGAGGGGTGACTGACCCAGCCAAACTTGGCGACAGTGTGAACCGGTGTGGACATTACCTGCCCCAGCTCCCTGGACATAAGGGCAAAAGCCTGCAGGAATGCATCACTAAAATTATGAGCCGAAGTGTCCAGTATAGCCTCCTGTAGGGAGAATGAGAGGGCGAGTATAAGGTGTGACATGGAGTTCCCATGCGATCTGCTGCGTCATAGGTCTTGGACAGCAGGTGATCTGTGATGCGACACTGGGGTGAAGGGCACCTGGCATTCAGCCTAAGGGCTTAATCAGGAGAGACCATACGCGTGGCCACTGTTGGCTCAATAGCCAGCATGCGGCCAAGGCCAAACTTGGCTGCATCTTGCATGGCTGCCAGGGTTTGGCCATCAGACGTTGCAATTATACACATATGATTATTGTCACATATGTATACTATCAGATATTAATATATACTTTCAACATATTGTACCACAGTAGCCAGAACTATAATTATAAAATCATTACTTTCATTAATGTTGTTTTAAGCTACTGTCATTACCGTTTGTCCTGCATCTCTCTCTCTCTCTCTCTCTCTCTCTCTCTCTCTCTCTCTCTCTCTGTCTCATTGTGTCATACAGATTACTGTTAATTTATCATGTTGGTCTGTTCTGTACGACATCTATGTCACGTCTGTCTGTCCTGGAAGAGGGATCCCTCCTCAGTTGCTCTTCCTGAGGTTTCTACCGTTCTTTTCCCCCATTAAAGGTTTTTTTGGGGGGAGTTTTTCCTGATCTGCCGTGAGGGTCCAAAGGACAGAGGGACGTCGTATGCTGTAAAGCCCTGTGAGGCAAATTGTGATTTGTGATATTGGGCTTTGTAAAGAAAATTGATTGATTGAATTGAATATGGTACCTAGCCAGCCGAGTGGTCAACCTCTCATATAGGATGATCATGATTCGAAAGGTAGAAGTGTCCACGATGCCGGTGAGGCAGCCACACATCGTGTTCTGGAGGGACAGTTTGCCACAGCCCTTGGAGGGCGAGCACCTCGCAGCTCTGACTGACAACGTACAATCACAAGGCTACCGGTGACAAGCTGCTAACACACTAGCTTTGGCTACAGCGGGCTATAGTGTGTAAAAAAAAAATTAGCTTAAGCTGATACTACGACCGTAGACCGTAGATCCTCTGACGACACTGGAAGATATAGCCCGTCCGGGGTCATCAGGGGGTCACAGGTGACTTTGTTGGTATAACTACTCGACCTGCACATGTGCGAGACACAGTCATTGAGTGCTTATGCACCGCCTCTGGCGGTCAGAAAAGATGAAATAGAACAGTATTTTCAGCTCCAGTCAGATTTTTACCAGCTGTCTTCTCTTTACCTCAGAATGAGTCGTAAATATTTACACAGGGAGCATGCCTGCAGAGGTTGCTGTGTTTCTAAGGGAGCCCAGAGCGGACAAACCAAACAGTAGTTAACTGTAGTTAACAGATCAGTCCGTGTAAGAGAGGAGGAGACGTCTGAGGAGAGCTCAGCTGCTGTTTAAAGCCTCCTAAACATCAGAGAAGAAGAGACATCTGAGGAGAGCTCAGCTCCTGTTTAAAGCCTCCTAAACATCAGAGAGCAGGATATGTCTGAGGAGAACTCAGCTCCTGCTTAAAACCTTCTGAAGTAGTTGTGTTTTCAAACGTGAGAACAGTCTCAGAGTTCTGAACGCAGCCTAAAGATGTTCAGTAAAGGGTCAGAGATCAGGATGATTCAGGAAAGTTCTCTGAGTGATGAAGAGACAGAAACTGTGACCTGGCTGAGGAGGTGTGGTCGACCCTGTTGTTAGGAGTTGTCAGAGACACGCCCCACTGTGAGGACATCCGGTGGACAGGAATTGTCTCCATCAAGTGATCACTGGGTGTTTGTCAAAGTCAAGGAAGACCGGTGAGGAAGGAAGGATCCTTGACTTTGGAATAGTCCAAGTTTGGCGGGTCAATGATGTAGTGTCTTTGAAAAACACCCACTGCTGATGAAGGTTGAGACAGAGTCAACTAATTTCTGATGTGTTTCTATTGATCGTATCAGTTATATCATCATTTTATCTCTGGTGTTACATCATTATTTTGTCAGGTGATAAATGTGCATCTGTCTGATGAGATTGATCACAAACAACGATCTGTAGCGTTTCATTTCCTGACTGTCGTCCAGTGTTTGGAGAATATTTCTTTGACCTCTTTGTTTTTCCAACCTTTTCTTCTTAAAGTCCTCCTCCTGCTTCTCCTGCTCCTCCTGCACCTCCTCCCCCTCCTCCTCCTCTGTCCTCCTGCTGGATTCACCTCAGGATCTCTGCGAAGAACTTTTGTCTTTCCCAGAATCTCGTCTTAACTTTAAGTTTAAACTTTAAGTCTTAACTTTGAGTCTTTATTGTAATTCAAAACTCTAAGTCTTAACTTTAAGTCTGAACATTAAGTCTTAACTTTAAGGGGAAATTCTAAGAAAACGTCACAACTAAGAATTTCTTTTGTCACAATTACAACTCTGATCAGGAAGAAGGATGAACACACATTAAGAAGGTAATTCAGGGGCACCGTTGGCTTAGTGGCAGAGTAGGCACCCCATGTACAAGGCTGTTGCCGCAGCGGCCCAGGTTCGAATCCAGCCTGTGGCCCTTTGCTGCATGTCATCCCCCCCCTCTCTCTCCCCCTTCACCCTCACTTGTCCTGTACAATAAAGGCAAAATAGCCAAAAAAATCTGAAAAAGGAAGATAATTCAGCTCCTGGTCATGAACACTTGAGGAATTGTAATCAGGTGCAGTTTGAGTCTGTGATTCTAATCACTATAAACCACTAAATTTGACACACTGGACCTTTAAAGTAAAATGTTGGGTCAAGACGCCTTGTAAAAAGAAAGTAAAAACCTCCAGAGACGTCCTGAATATAAATTAGTCTGATCATCTGATTTATAATCACACGGCTTTATAAAATTCATATCTACATGTAGCAGGATGGAACTGTGATGTCATCAGCCTTGCAGCTTTATTAGCTAACTAGCTACCAACCATTAGAATTGTTAGCTAACAAGCATTAGCATAGTTAACTAATAATTATTAGCATCGTTAAGTACCAACCATTAGCATAGTTCGCTACTAACCATTTGCATCGTTACCTACCAACCATTGGCATCGTAAGCTAAAACTAAGATATTTTTTAATATAGTGGTATACTAACCCTTTGTTCTTCAACAGGTTGTCACCCCATTATTTTATTTTTGTTTGATGCCGCCAGTTGTTGTTGTTTTTTTAAATTTAAATGAACCAATCAAAGTTTAGTGTTCCAAATGACTGTTGCTAGGGTAACCATGGCTCCAGCGTTCCGGCTGACAACTCGTCCAGCGGTATCGGAGAACATGTCACAGTTTACTGTGGACTTCAGCACAGAGAGGGCTGGACTTGAACGACTTCACTTCCTGCCTGGTGAGTCACGTCTCCTCCTGGGTGAGGAGTGTCTGTACATATGTGCTCTGTGGACATGTACTCTGTAAACATGTACTCTGTACACATGTTCTCTGTAAACATGTACTCTGTACGCATGTTCTCTGTAGACATGTACTCACTCTGTGCACATGTACTCTGTACAAATTTACTCTGTGCGCATGTACTCTGTACATGTGCACTCTGTGCACATGTACTCTGTAGACATGTTCTCTGTAAACATGTACTCTGTACACATGCACTCACTCTGTACACATGTACTCTGTACAAATTTACTCTGTGCATGTGTACTTTGTACACAACGCTGATCAAATTTACGCTGCGCTGCATGATTGACATTGTGTAACATCAGCAGTGCACACACACACACACACACACGTGCAACTCATGGCTTGGACGATGTGAGAAAGTGAAACATGGGCAGCTTCTCCCTTTAATCATTCACACACACACACATCAAGACAGAGATGTAGAGAGTTGTTAATGAGTAAGCAAGTATACAGATCTCAATATAAGTACACAGACTGCAATATTAGTACACAGATCTCAGTATAAGTAGACAGATCTCAGTATTAGTACCCAGATGTCAGTATTTGTACACAGATCGTAGTATAAGTGCAGAGATCTCAGTATAAGTATACACATCTCAGTATTAGCACACAGATGTCAGTATCAGTACACAGATGTCAGTATAAGTACACAGATGACAGAATTAGTACACAGATCGCAGTATTAGTAAACAGATCTCAGTATAAGTACAGAGATTGCAGTTTAAGTCCACAGATCTCAGTATTAGTACACAGATCTTAGTATAAGTCCACAGATCGCAGTCTTAGTACACAGATTTCAGTTTTAGAACGCACATGTCAGTATTAGTACACATATATAAGTATGAGTACACAGATCTCAGTATAAGTACACATATCTCAGTATAAGTACACAGATTGCAGTGTTAGTACACAGAATTCAGTATTAGAACACTCATCAGAGTATTAGTAAACAGATCTCAGTATAAGTACACAGATCTCGGTATAAGTACACAGATTGCAGTCTTAGTACACGGATGTCAGTATTAGAACACACATCTGAGTATTAGTACACAGATCGCAGTATAAGTACACAGATCTCAGTATTAGTACACAGATCACACTATAAGTACACAGATCTCAGTACAAGTACACAGATCTCAGCATTAGTACAGAGATCTCAGTATTAGTGCACGGATCTCAGTATAAGTAGACAGATCTCAGTATTAGTGCACGGATCTCAGTATAAGTAGACAGATCTCAGTATTAGTAAACAGATCTCAGTATAAGTACACAGATCTCAGTATTAGTAAACAGATCTCAGTATAAGTACACAGATCTCAGTATTAGTACACAGATCACACTATAAGTACACAGATCTCAGTACAAGTACACAGATCTCAGCATTAGTACAGAGATCTCAGTATTAGTGCATGGATCTCAGTATAAGTAGACAGATCTCAGTATTAGTACACAGATCTCAGTATTAGTAAACAGATCTCAGTATAAGTACACAGATCTCAGTATTAGTACAGAGATTGCAGTATTAGTACACAGATCTCAGTATTAGTAAACAGATCTCAGTATAAGTACACAGATCTCAGTATTAGTACAGAGATTGCAGTTTCAGTACACAGATCTCAGAATTAGTACGCAGATCTCAGTTTAAGTACACAGATCTCAGTATTAGCACACAGATTTAAGTATTAGTACACAGATCACAGTATAAGTACACAGATCACAGTATTAGTACACAGATCACAGTATTAGTACACAGATTTCAGTATTAATACACAGATCTCAGTATTAGTATACAGATGGCAGTATTAGTACACAGATCACAGTATTAGTACACAGATTTCAGTATTAATACACAGATCTCAGTATTAGTATACAGATGGCAGTATTAGTACACAGATGGCAGTATTAGTACACAGTGTCTGTACATCTGAGTTACGTATTTGTTTCAGTACCCAGAGCTCCAGAGATCGATGTATCCAGCTGTGTCGTCCGTGACAACACCATCACGGTTGCCTGGCGACCAGCTGGTGAGGCCGATGGCGATGGTGACGGCGTCAGTGGACGAACTGAATGCTATGAAGTGGAATACCAAAAAACAAACCGTGACAGCTCATTGAGAGCCGCAGGAGAAGCATGCTGGGAAAAAGTCCATGACATCAGAGAGACGCATGTCACTATTGCAGGTGAGAGGTCAGAGGTCACAGTCAGAGGTCAGATTTCATGTCTCAGGTCAGAGGCATAGATATATATACATAGATGCCGCACCCTGGCTTGTGGGCTGCGTCAATACCGCCGCCATCTTGCCTAGGTGCTCTGACCTGTTCAGACCCGTGTCAGACTCGGCAAAAATGCCACATTTTTGCTCTGCATTTGGGTGTACCAACGAGAGGAGTGTCAAAACCAAGCTGAAGGGAATAACATTCCACAGGTAAGAAGTTGTTTTACAATATTTTACTGTTACGAACATGTTTAATGAGATATATATCTCAAAAAGTGATCCTTCTTTTAAGCTAATCAAGTAAAGTAACTGTCCTGATCTGGTCCTAATGCCAAATTAAGCTAACGCTATGTCACACTACTTAAAGAAAAAAGGTTAACCTTTATATAATATTACTTATAAAATTATGATGCTTTGTCAAACAGCTATGTCGGTGTATGTGTTATTCAAAATGGTCAACTATCTGTTTCATGGCACCAACGTGACATAACGCAGCATAACGTTAGTAGTTAACTTGTGGCCTGAGTTGTAACTACAAATTATGTGGAAGTGTGTTTTTCTGACACACTTATTTTGTGTGTAGTTTCCCAAAAAACACAGAAAGGAGACGGGCACGGGTAGCAGCAGTGAGGAGAAAGGACTTTGTCCCGAGTGACTCCTCAGTCATCTGCAGCTGTCACTTCAGACCTGAGGACTTCGACAGGACTGGGCAGACTGTCTGTTTAAGTGACAGAGTGACTCCCTCTGTATTATATTTTTGTAAATATGACCTAATAATGTAAACAGTTCTGTGTCCAGGCTCCCATGAGCACTGTGGTGTTATACATATGAGATTAAAGCAAAATGTTGTGTAAACATGCAGCTCAAAGTCATTTGTTTTCACTTGTACAAAACCAACATTTGTTAATCAGAATGTGTAAGTACACTGCAGCTTGGCACAACCCTGCTGATACACTATTATTTGCACATAGTGTGAAATGTGAACAAACATTTATAATTATTAATTAAATTAATAATTAAATAACATCATGGTGAGCATTGTACATCTATTATAATATTATAATATTATATTTATGACATGGGCAAAGTTCAGTTTAAATGTGTTGTAGAACTACTACTGTTACTTTATATCAGGTCTCTATCGTCTAAAGCAGTGTTAGTAAACGAATTAATATCAGATAATCATATTGATTTACTCAGTCTCAGTGAAACCTGGCTGTGTCAAGATGAATATGTCAGTCTAAATGAGTCCACTCCTCCCAGTCATAATAATACCCACATTCCTCGAGGCAGCGGCCGAGGAGGGGGAGTTGCAGCCATTTTTAACTCTAGTCTGTTAATCAGCCCTAAACCTAAACTAGATTATAATTCATTTGAAAGCCTCATTCTTAGTCTTTTACACCCGACCTGGAAAACCTCGCAGCCACTTTTATTTGTTATAGTGTACCGTGCTCCTGGCCCGTATTCTGAATTTGCATCTGAATTCTCAGAGTTTTTATCAAGTTTAGTTCTTAAATCAGATAAATTTATTATTGTAGGCGATTTTAACATTCATGTCGACGGTGATAATGACTCCCTGGCTACCGCGTTTATCTCATTAATAGACTCCATTGGCTTCAGTCAGGGTGTACATGAACCCACTCATTGTTTTAACCATACCCTCGATCTAGTTCTGACGTATGGAATTGAAATCGATAAGCTAACAGTCTAGTCTTTCCACAGAATCCTTCGCTATCGGATCATTATCTCATTACTTTTGATTTCTTTGTACTCGATTACACACCAGTCAGCAACAGTTACTATACTAGATGTTATCAGATAGTGCTGTCGCAAAATTTAAGGAAATGATTACTCCGTCCTTAAATTCAATACCAAGTCCTTCGGTAACAGAGGTTTCCTGTACTGACTTTAACCTCTCCCGAATTGATCATTTTGTTGATAGCGCCGTAGGCTCGCTGCGAACAACACTCGATTCTGTAGCTCCTCTTAAAAAGAAGTTAACAAAGCAAAGAAAGTTCGCTCCTTGGTATAACTCTCAAACCCGTAAGTTAAAACAAATATTGCGAAAATTTGAAAGGAATTGGCGATGAAACAAACTGGAAGAATCTGGTTTAATCTGAACAGACAGTCTCAAAACTGTATAAGAGGGGCCTCCGCAATGCCAGAGCAAAGTATTACTCAGCATTAATAGAAGAAAAGAAGAACAACCCCAGGTTTGTTTTCAGCACTGAAGCCAGGCTGACTGAGAGTCAAAGCTCTATTGAGGCTTGTATTCCTTTAGCCCTTAGCAGTAATGATTTTATGAGCTTTTTTAATGACAAAATTCTAACTATTAGAGGCAAAATTCATGACCTCCTGTCCTCAGATAGTACATATCTAACCTCAAACACAGCTGTAAAATCTAATATATATTTAGATTGCTTCTTCCCAATTTCTCTTCAAGAACTGACCGCAGTGATTTCTTCATCTAAATCATCAACGTGTCTCTTAGACCCCATCCCAACTAGGCTACTTAAGGAGGTCTTTCCTGTAGTTAACACTCATATATTAGATATGATCAATATATCCTTATTAACAGGCTATGTACCACAGTCTTTTAAGGTAGCTGTAATTAAACCTCTACTAAAAAAGCCCACCCTGGATCCAGAGGTGTTAGCCAATTATAGACCAATATCTAATCTTCCCTTTATGTCAAAGATCCTTGAGAAAGTAGTCGCAGACCAGCTGTGTGATTTTCTCCATGATAATAATTTATTTGAGGAATTTCAGTCAGGATTTAGAGTGCATCATAGCACTGAGACAGCACTAGTTAAAATGACTTTCTGATTGCTTCAGACAAAGGACTCGTCTCTGTCCTTGTTTTATTAGATCTTAGTGCGGCGTTTGACACAATTGACCATCAAATTCTGCTACAGAGACTGGAACACTTAATTGGCCTAAAAGGTTCTGCACTAAGCTGGTTTAAATCTTAGTTATCTGATCGTTTTCAGTTTGTTGACGTTCATAATGACTTATTCTTACGTACTAAAGTTTGTTTTGGAGTTCCACAAGGTTCTGTGCTCGGACCAATCCTATTTACTCTATGTATGTTTCCTTCAGGTGACATTAGAAATCACTCTGTAAATTTCCATTGTTATGCGGATGATACACAGTTGTATTTATCTATGAAGCCAGAAGAAAGTAATCAATTAACTAGTCTTGCCACCAGATAATCAGAGATCTCCGCCTTCTGATAGTCTGGGGACACTCCTTTTGAAAGTGTGTTTAACACACCGGCGAAAACGGCTGGCAACAAAGCAACGCCTCTTGCATTTTTGAAAAGGACACGCCTTCTCGGAAATGTGCGCTCCCCCTTTTCTCGTCCGCAAGGCAACAAACACACAGAGAGCTTGAAAATGGATGCAGAGAGATTTAACTCCGTTTTATCAAACGTGTGCTTATCTGTGAAGAAAATATTTTTTCCAGTGGATGTGTTAGTTACAACATGATTGAGCTAAGTGGAGTAGTTTCATGTCGTATCCTTTTAACAGATGATGTCCTGATTTTAGCTTTGCTACTGCTGTTAGCTGTCCCTGTCAGCTGCAGCCACTGATGCTTTCTAGACATCGTGATTTCCCAAAATTGAATAAATACCAGACATAGCAACACAAAACTGCTTTGTTAGCTCAACCATGTTGTAACTAAGATATCCGGTGGAAAATAGATTTTTTAATTTTTTACTGTTTAATGAGGTATTACCTGTTACAGACACCGCTAACGCCTAATGTCTAACATTAGTAATTTTTGTTCAATCATTGTGTTTATAACTTAGACTTTACAAACATTGGATTTGTCTAAACGGTGATACAGTGATGTGAAAAATATGATATATATAGCTAAAAGCTCTACTGGTTTTCTACTGGTTTTAAGTATTTGTAAACAACAGGGCAATTCCCTCTATAGTCCAGCCGGACGGATGAGTCATGGCCTTGTAAAAGATTATTTCTTTGTTTTAGTTGGCAAGAATGTGTCGCCGCAAACGCGACAAACATCCACGAACTTTGACGGAGTCTTCTGCGAGCACGGCTGAGCCATTCTGTACCGCTACACATGTTTCTAGTGGGACTATGTTTACAAGCACAAGAGTTCAGCGAGCCACCAAAGCACCACCCTGCAGATTTACTATTGGTTTTGCAATGTAGGGAGTTTTTTAAAACTCTGAAATTGTATACGCCCATCTAAACACAAAATCAGGGAGAAAGTTATCAGTCTTTAGTTAAGCAAAGTGTCTGAAGACTGACTTGTGAGTCTATCGATTAACTAAACTTCATAATTGCCTTAAAGACATAAAAACCTGGATGAGCACCAATTTCCTGATGTTAAATTCAGACAAAACCGAAGTTATTGTTCTTGGCCCCAAACAACTCAGACTCTTTATCTGATGACATAGTTTCTCTGGATGGCATTGCTCTGGCCTCTAGCACTACGGTAAGAAACCTCGGAGTAACATTTGATCAAGGTTTGTCTTTTAATTCTCATTTAAAACAAACCTCACGGACTGCATTTTTTCATCTGCACAATATTGCGAAAATTAGGCCTATCCTGACCCGAAAAGATGCAGGAAAATTGGTCCACGCTTTTGTTACCTCAAGGCTGGATTACTGTAACTCTCTATTATCTGGTAGCTCTAGTAAGTCCTTAAAAACTCACCAGCTAATTCAGAATGCAGCAGCACGTGTACTAACAGGAACTAAGAAACGAGATCATATTTCCCCTGTTTTAGCTTCTCTGCACTGGTTCCGTGTAAAATCCAGAATTGAATTTAAAATCCTCCTGTTAACTTATAAAGCTCTAAATGGCCATGCTCCGTCATATCTTAGAGAGCTCATAGTGTCTCATTATCCCACCAGCACACTGCGCTCTGAGAACGCAGGGTTACTCGTGGTCCCTAAAGTCTCCAAAAGTAGATCAGGAGCCAGAGCCTACAGCTATCAGGCTCCTCTCCTGTGGAATCATCTTCCTGTTACGGTCCAGGAGGCAGACACCGTCTCCACATTTAAGACTAGACTTAAGACTTTCCTCTTTGATAAAACTTATAGTTAGGGCTGGCTCAGGCTTGCCCTGTACCAGCCCCTAGTTAGGCTGACTTAGGCCTAGTCTGGCTTAGGACCCCCCTATAATACACCGGGCACCTTCTCTCCTTCTCTCTCTCCTTCTCTCTCTCTCTCTCTCTCTCTCTCTCTCTCTCTCTCATGTCCTGTTATTACATGTCACTAACTCAGCCAATCTGGATGTCACTAACTTGGCTTCTTCTCCGGAGCCTTTGTGCTCCACTGTCTCTCAGGTTAAATGGTATTGCAGCGGTGCCTGGATAGTGTTACGTGTGTGGTTGTGCTGCTGCCGTGGTCCTGCCAGATGCCTCCTGTTGCTGCTGTTATGATTAGTCATACTTCTACTGTAATTATACACATATGATTATTGTCACACATGTATACTATCAGATATTAATATATTATTTTTAATTATAATATTATTGCTACTTTAATTAATGTTGTTGTAAGCTACTGTGATCACTGTCTGTCTGTCTGTCTGTCTGTCTCTCTCTCTCTCTCTCTGTCTGTTTCATTATGTCATATGGATTACTGTTAATTCATTATGCTGATCTGTTCTGGATGACATCTATTGCTCATCTGTCCGTCCTGGAAGAGGGATCCCTCCTCAGTTGCTCTTGCTGAGGTTTCTACCGTTTTTCTTACCCGTTAAAAGGTTTTTTGGGGAGTTTTTCCTGATCAGCTGTGAGGGTCCTAAGGACAGAGGGATGTCGTATGCTGTAAAGCCCTGTGAGGCAAATTGTGATTTGTGATATTGGGCTTTTTAAATAAAATTGATTGATTGATTGATTGATTGATTGATTGATTGATTGACTTCATCTACATATGATCAAATATGTTGGTATGAAAAGCTGCATTTTTTATTTAACCAAATATCCTGTGTCATATCTTCATGTCTGATGATTGTAACAAACCAAGCCGCATGAAAATTGGTTGAGAATTGAGGAAGTAATGATGAATTTAATGATAAATAGTCTCCTGCCTCAATAGACATACATACATTAGGCAGCACGGCTCCACCTGGGCAAGATAGCGGCCGCTTTGATGTATCGCTCCAATGAGGAACGCCGTTGAATGCAGCATCTACGTATATATATGTATGGGTCAGAGGCCACAGACAGAGGTCAGAGGTTACAGTCAAAGGTCATGTGTCAGGTCAAAGGTCACAGTCAGAGGTTATGGCTAAAATTAATTATAAACATGTTCTAAAGGAGTCGTGTCTCTGTTTCAGGTCTGAAGTTTGACTCACGGTTTGTTGTCGTTCGAGTTCGAGCGAGAAACAAAGCAGCTGCTGGCGAGTTTTCTGAGCCGGTTGCCATGGAAACCAGAGGTGATAACATGACTGAATAAGTGATGAGTTGTCAGTGTGTATGTCAACATGAAGAACTATTGGTCATATCAAACATGTACAGAAGTGTTTATAATAAACTGGACACAAAGTCTGTTTCCATGGTAACAATATAGACAGAAATGATGTCATCCGTGTGTCTCCAAAAATTAACAACTTTTCTCATGATTTGATTTTTATTATAACGTCTCCTTGTCTTCCTTCTTCTCCTTCTGCTTCTCTTTCTCCGTTGTTTCCTTCTTCTTCTCCTTCATTTCTGTCTTCTCCTTCTCCTCCTTCTTATTTCTCTCCTTCTTCTTCTCCTTCTTCCTGTAATTCTTATGTTCGTCCTCCTCCTTCTCCTTCCTCTCGTTGTCCTGCTTCTTCTCCTGCTTCTTCCCCTTCTCCTTCTTCTTCCTCTCCTTATTCTTCTCCTCCTCCTTCTTCTTCTCCTTCACCTTCTCCTCCTTCTTCTCATTTATCTCAGTCTTCTTCTTCTTCTTTTGTTCCTTCTTCCCCTCCTTGTCCTCCTTCTTCTTGTCTCTGTCTTCTTCTCCTTCTTCTCCTTGTCCTGCTTGTTTTCGTTCTTCTTTCTCCTCTTCTTCTCCTTCTCCTTCATCTCCTCCTCCTCCTTCTTCTTCTTCTCCTAATTCTTCCTCTCCTTGTCTTACTTCTTCTCCTTCGTGTTAGTCTTCTTCTTCTTCTCCTTCTTCTTCTTGTCCTGCTTCTTTTTCTTCTTCCCCTTCTTCTCCTTCTCCTGCTCCTCTTCCTCCTCCTTCTTCCTCTCCCTCTCCTTCTCCTTCTTCTTCGTCTCTGTCTTCTTCTTCTTCTTCTGCTGCTCCTTGTCCTGCTTCTTCTCCTTCTTCTTTTTTTCCTTCTCTTCCTTCTCCTCCTCCTCCTCCTCCTCCTCCTTCTCCTTCGTCTCTGTCTTCTTCCCCTTCTTCCTCTTCTTCTACTTTTTATGCAGCATATAACTTTGGCTTTGATGCGGTGACGGCTCACGCTGAGCTGAAGGTTCAGGGTGATACTGTGACTTGGGAACCACAGGGGGTCAAAGGTTACGACCCTCGACTCAGAGGAAAAGAGAATAAAAGCAGGTGAGGCGACGACACATCACAGACAGACCACACACACACACACACACACACACACACACACACACGCACAGATACATGCCTCCTGCTGCTGCTGCCATCATTAGTCATTAGTCATACTTCTACTGTTATTATACACATATGATTATTGTCACAGATGTATACTGTCAGATATTAATACATACTTTCAGCATACTGTACCACAGTAGCCAGAACTATAACTGTAATATTACTTTCATTAATGTTGTTGTAAGCTACTGTCATTACCTGCATCCCTCTCTCTCTCTCTCTGTCTCTCTCTCTCTCTGTCTTTGTCTCTCTCTGTTTCTCTCTTTCTCTGTCTCATTGTGTCATACGGATTACTGTTAATTTATTATACTGATCTGTTCTGTACGACATGTATTGCACATCTGTCCGTCCTGGAAGAGGGATCCCTCCTCAGTTGCTCTTCCTGAGGTTTCGACCGTTTTTTCCCCGTTAAAGGGTTTTTTGGGGAGTTTTTCCTGATCAGCTGCGAGGGTCATAAGGACAGAGGGATGTCGTATACTGTAAAGCCCTGTGAGGCAAATTGTGATTAGTGATATTGGGCTTTATAAATAAAATTGACTGACTGATTGATTGATTGATTGATTGATTGACACACAGACAGACAGACAGACAGACAGACAGACAGACAGACAGACAGACAGATAGACAGACACACACACACACACACACACACACACACACACACACACACACACACACACACACACACACACAGAAAGACAGACAGGCACACACACAGAGATACAATACACACAGACAGTTTTTGTATCTAAAGGCCCGAACATACTATTAGGGGAACAGACTCCGCGAGGAATGTCCGTTGTCATTTGGACTTTCATAGTCGAGCGCACATCCGTGTTGTAGTGTCCTGTAAAAATGTCCGTGAAAAATCACCGCGATGTGAAAAATACATGCCAAGCAGTCACTGGTGCGCAGAGTGGAGTCTGTGCAGTCGCAAAATGTGAGCTTTGCATGCACAGGGCTTGCGGACATCCGCTTTGAGTCCACGTGGACCTCCGTTGAGTACATTCCGCCCAAGTATGTTCGGGCCTTAAGTCTTGTGCAGATGAATCTGGTCAAGAATCAATAATGTGAAAATGTTCCTGCAAAGTTTAAAGAACCAAAGATTCAGTTTTATAATGTCAGACATTCATTAAAAATCTGAAGATAAATCAGAAACTCAGAACCACGTCAGGGATTAACCCCTCATTAGTCATTCATTCATGTTTCATTCATTTATTAGCCCTATGGGACCGAACGATGCATAGTGCATCCAAATTCACACCTGTTCTTGTCTGTGGATTTTCACTGCGACCGTGCATCATAGCGAGAAGCCACGCATATCGTGCGAAACAGCGGAACTGTAGATTTCCGACAAGACCAAGCACTTGTTGGTAGTCCAATGTTTTCACAGTGAAAAAGAATGATAAATTTACACTAAAATTATGTATGACAGAGTTTTCATACAGCTCACATTACTTTTGGATGGATTACTTGCGAATGCAGGCTCTGCACAGAAATGCCAAGCATATACCATGAAAACACAGGAGCAGAGCTTTACCACACATGCCATTGTGCTGTCATCCCATCACACTATAAATACAGATTGATTGTCTACAAAATAAAAACTTGACGAATTTCATTACAACCTATTATACAGATCTTGTTGTCAGTCACTTCATATAGTCAGGAATATTGTGCTTGCGTGTGTTTCTCCGTGTCTATCCACATTTGTAGTCCGGCTTTCAAGATGCAAATATGTCTATATTGTCCAGTTGACACTCCATCAAACTTTGTATGACAAGACCAGTGCACTTCACCTTTGCGCACCCAGACAACTGCAGCCCAATTATGCATGCTGACAGGGCCGTAGTCACCATATACATTAAGGGGGACACGTGCCCCCCCATTCCCAAAATGTCTCCCCAATATATAACTGAAACTAAAAAACAAATATTATCTTGGAGGGCATCACTGCACTTGGTTGACTATTTTTTTATGATCTTAGATGTAAATATTGCATGTTTCTTTCAGATAAAACACCTTTTTGACTTGTGAATGAGTCAATGGAATTTCTTGCAATAATGAATAAATACTGGCAATCATGTCCGCCTGGCACAAACCACATGTTTTGGACAACTGTGAAGTGACAGAATGTCCCAGCATCATGGTTGTTATATTGCCAGATTCCAGAGAGTCTCCCGTCATCAGATATGGCAGAATATGTCAACTTCCAACTTGCTATGGTGAGATACATGTAAAAATGTAAGAATTTTTTTAACACAGATTTGTTTTTTTCATTGATATAAAATGTAATATAAAATACAGGCACATAGAAGAACATGGAATGAAATCAGATCTGGTTAGCCCAGATTGTCCTGAGAAAAACAAGATATAGCATGTGTATGTAGCCTTTATAATGACTGTGATATGAGCTTAAAAGTAAAGGCAGTAAAAATACCCCCAAAGCGCCTAGGGCCCATAGGTTTAATGATTAATGAGGGAAGCTAAGGTGAGATAAGGTCATTAATGAATGAATGAATGAATGAATGAATGAATGAATCACTCAGCAGCTGTAAGTCTGTGGTGCAGCTGCTCTACGGGTGCAGTGATGCAGAATCCATGATCATCATTTCGTACCACGGACACAGAATAACTTTGGCTTCATGCACCACCGAGCAACTTTAACCTGAATGAACGGAGCGCTGTGGAAAACACTGTGTCCAGATTTCTTCATACATGTTGTAGTCATCATGGTTTTTATTTTAGACCTATGTTCATACAGGAAACAGTATCCTGCAGCTGTTACAGGGAAATTCATAAGAAATGATGATGTAACTCTGGTGTGTGCATGGCACATAAGGAAACATGAGGTCATGATGTGACGAAGGAGATGACAGACACTTGAACTTCTTGTTGCTGAAAGAATGAATGTTGTACTTGTGTCATATACATTAAGAGTATTGGTGAATATAAACAGGATCATGTAAACAGTGACTGTCCGTTTTTAAAGGGCTAAATTTTCTGTCTATCATCACCTTCAACTTTCAGACTGATTGTTGGTCTGTTTTAATCTGAAGCTGTGTATTTGATTTTTTGTCCTTCCACAGTCTTCGTCCTCTGCAACACGCCCAGGTAGAAACCGTTATCGCTGACTGGTTGCCTAGCAACCACTATGTCACCAATCACTTTCTTCATCTACCATTTCTTGCTTCATGCAGCTAATCACATCACGATTATCATCATCGGCCTGCAGAGCTGCAGATTTAGACGCCCACATGTGAGAGCTCAAGAGGGCGGGGCATCTGTCAATCATTTAAATTCGTCCTGTCAGAGACACACAAACATGTCAATTTTCAGTTCAGCCAATCGCCTCACAGTAGTCAAAGTAGTCAACATTTCAGCTAGCTAGCTAGCTAGCTAGCTAGCTATGCTAGGACTAGGTATGGTTCACGTGTCATCTCCTGATTATCATAGAAACTTTCACCACTGCTCATTTTAGAAAGAACCGAACGTGTTCTGTGTTTAGATTATCAAATGGACAGTGGAGCGTGAACGTTTGTTTCTGGCTGTGACCGATCAGCCATAGCTCATGTAGCTAGCAGGATAATGCAGCTAGCGGGTTAACGTTAGCATGCCTGACCGCAGACAGGAGTCAATGAAATTGCCAGTCTAAACTCAGGACAGGTTTTCTTGTGGTGTCCTTTCTAAAATGAGCGGTGGGGAAATGATGATTTTCTGTTCTGATCGAGGAGTTAACGATGAAGCAGTACAGCTCAGTTAGTTAGCTAAGTTAGTTAAAAGTTGTGTGATGATGATTTGTTGAGGGTTGATGTTGGTTCAGAGGAACAACAGAAAAAATTACAAAGTCCATAGTGATAGTAAATACAGGGGTGTGTGGACACTGGAGGAACTCTGACAGATGAGGGGTTTGATGGAGGCTGTTTAGGAGCTCAGAGTTAGGATGCTTGTCAGATTTTTACCTGGGGGCTTTGTGTCCCTGTCCTCCAGACAGGCAGACTCATTCTTCTGAACCATTTTAGTACTGATGCAAGTTGTAATATTGACAGACAGCAATTGATTTTTTTTTCATGTTTTTAATCAACATAGTAAAGAGTAAACTTTTCAGTGAGCTAACGCTGCAGCCAGAGATAAACATCCAAGACTTATCGTCTGTTTGATGATCTAAGTGTAAGACACGTTTTTTGGGTCGGTCCTTCTGAGGTGAGGTGACAGGTACTAAATTCTGTAACAATCCACTTTCAAGGAGCTGATAAGCGGACAGTGGTTGGTAGCATAGCTAGTCAGCTACTGCACTAGGTAGTGGAAACTTTTGTGTTTTTTCCAACACAAGGCGAATGTTATGTTAGAATAATGATGTCAAACATTAATTTATAGATCTCCGTCCATACAACATAAACTGTACATTTGAAACTTTGGCTCGGCAGCTCTGAAGGTCGATGCTTTTCCGGTGACATCACTGCTGATATCACATCAGTGTTTATCTTACAGTTGTCAATAAAATCTAGTTTTGAATTCTATAATTGTTTTTGATGTCAGTAAAGTGATTTTGTTTTTGTTGTGTCTTCAAACTGGTGATTTTAAACTTTGAAAAAATTTAAAATTGAATTAAATTTATGTTAATTTGTTTTTTTAAGAAAAAGTTGTCATGAAGTGAATCTGTGTCGACTGTACTACAGTTGTAGAAATTGTGATGTGTGGACTGGTATATTTTGTATATTTAGTTCAGTGTTGCAATTATTTTTTAAATCAGTTTAAATTTTGATTCACTCGCATTTTATTTCATTTTTCTCTGCTACATCATTGCTTCGGCATGACCTCATTGGTTGTTTCACTTTGTTGTTTTTCCACTTTCATTCTTAAGAGCTTTGATATCTTGTAAAATGTTGTTATGTTTTCATTGTATCAGCAGTAGAAGTGCCACGCCTTCGCCCAGTAAGATGGTTGGAGGTCGAGCAGGACGTGAACGTTTTGCTGGAGAGTCATACACAGTGTTGGGTACTTTGACATGAACACCTCACAGTGATGCTACAGCTAATGCTAATGCTAAGAATGAATTCATTTTTACATGTTTCATAGTTTGTACTATTTTCTAATCAAAATGATTAATACAGTATTAAAAACAGGAAACTGTTTTCATCTATCTGCAGTTAATCTGACAAACTACTGGAACAATCAGCCTCATGTTGTGTTGTATGACTTTATGGCCAAGGACATTAGTTTAAAAGACATGTTTCATTCCATCACTGACTGGAAGTTTTCCAGAAATTGTGTCAGAGAAAAACAAAGAGTACTGTCTGGTGAAGGACATGTTTTGTTTTTCGTAATGGCTCAAAAAATAATTTTATTTTGAATGGAGCAGGTAAATTTCATATCCAAAATGTTTTAAAGAAAACTGTGTTGAAAACCCAAAATTTGCATGTCATGTATTCATAAGAAAAATCAGCAAAAAGTTTTAAAGAAAACAAAATATGTGTAAAAAAAAAAATCATTTTAAAAAGCATGTTTAAAAAAAGACAAAATCAGACCCCCAAAAACATCACCAAACATTTTTGATGAAAAATTTGAGTTAAAATTTGCATGCCTCTCCCCTAACCCTAAGCCAAAATGAAAAACATAGACATGTTTCCTGTTTTAAATATTTTAGTATTTAATTAAAAAAACTTTTAAAATGCTTATATATATATATATATATATATATATATATATATATATATAATATTTGTCTTCAGACTTCATGAATTCAAATATTTTCTACTTTAAAAGAAAACCAGTAAAACATGTCTATTCTTCTTCTGTCTTCCAGGTGACCAGGAGATGACCGGTGGCTGTCACTACTGGGAGCTCTGCCCCCTCACAGATTGGAAATCGTTCAGTGTGGGTGTGGCCTACCGGGCCAGCCTTGGCCGTTTTGACCAATTAGGGAAAAGTGCTGGATCATGGTGTCTCCACGCCAGTCAATGGCTGCAGAGCTCACTTGCTGCAAAGCACAACAACCGAGCAAAGGCTCTTGATTGGCCGCTGCCTCAGAGAATTGGAATTTACTGTAATTATGACAACGGTACAAAAGGTTTTTACTTTTTGTTGTTTTGTTATTACTTTTATCTTCAATATTTTAACATTTTAAGTTTTACCTGATGTGTTTCTGTTTCAGGTGATTTGTCCTTCGTTGATGTGGGTCGTCTTTGTCTTCTTCACTCCTTCAAAACGAAATTCAGCCAGCCGCTTGTTCCTGCTTTCACTGTTAGTACTACACCAGAGTTGCACCAGCACTGCACCAGTGCTATAGCAGTAGTACACCAGTGTTACACCAGTGCTATAGCAGTACTACAACAGTACTACACCAGTGCTACACCAGTGTAACACCAGTACTACACCAGTGCTACAGTAGTGCTACAACATGTACTAGTAACACTGTGATACTTCAGCATACGTGTAGTAGTTGTATCACAGTATTAACAGCAATAAAACTGTGTTGCAGGTTTGGTGCGGTGGAATCGTCATAACAACTGGCCTACAGGTGCCAAGCTTCATGGGTAATTTCCTGTCCACTAGTCGTAGCCTCAGTAACCTGACGCAGTAGCTTGATGTTCTCCAATCATCTGTTTTCATTTTGTTGTTATTTGTTATAATTTGTTTTTTGTATATATTTCATTTATTAATTTAATAATTAATACATGTTAAACAGAAATTCATTATGAATTGAAAATATAGAATAAATGTCATATTTAATTAAATGTACTCTATTGATCATAGTTTAAGTTTGAGTGCTCTTAATTTGAAGATGCAGTGAAGTTGTGTGTGAACCAGTGCTTATTTTGACAGATTTTGTGTAACAGGAAAAGAAAGTAGGATTTGCAGACGTTGATTGTTGTGTGCAACAGTGTTTATTAATCTTTTGTAAAGGTGACACAGAAAAACATTAAAATATTGGACAGTAGTGAAAAGGCAACGTGATATCATTAGTACTTGTCAGAAGACCCTGTGTTATCATGACGACGCTTTAGTGTCACAGAACAGGTGTTAGGGCTGATAGATAAAATAATTTGATTTCGATGATGGACACGCAATTCATATGCAGTTTACAAAATTTTTGTGACCTGAAACTTGAGCTTCTATTCTACAACATGTTGTTTTTACGGACGTATGGATTTGTGTGTGTATGTTTGATATCTGATGTGAGAGTGGATTTGATTAAAGGTTTCATATCTGAAATCAAGTGATCAATCAATTTCATTTATAAGGGTTAGGGAGGGTTAGGGGAAGGGGAACTGAAGCTGTCCCCTGTAATGGACTGGAGGTGCATGGGCCTCCCTCAGGAGTGTCTGCCAGCCTGGAACCCCCAGTTGTTTTGATGGGGATGCTGGCCATGTTTGTTGCAGTGGACCAGGGTCCAGTCCCCACCGTCATTCCCAGAGGCCATGTTGGGTCTTTGTTATTTATGCACACTGTTTGTGTTTTTAATTTAGGCTCAGTCACTGTAATGAGATATTTTAATGTGTATTAATGTTTATGAAATGAAGATGTATTAATATTTGTCGATGAAATGTAATCATTATGTAAGAAGTGGCTATGGAATAAAGATGTTTTTTCTATTAATAAAGGTGTATTTATCCTCTTAAAATTAAAATTTTAAATAAAAGTGTCCAAAAAATGGACTCTGGCTGCCTCTACCTCCCTCCCTTATACAGTGTCCGCACCTTGTACTTTAAACGCATGTTATGTATTCGTCGTCTTGTTTTTTCTTTTGTTTTTAAGCCCATAAATGCCCAATTAAATAAATCCTTGTATTTTAACTCGCTATTAATGTAATCCAATGAATGGAAATGTATTATTTGTAAGTTTAAATGAATTTGAATAAAGTATGTAAAAATGTTATCAAATGTTTTTTGTTATCTGTGGGTCAGGGTGAAAGGAGTTGAGTCTGATCGTCAAAGACGATGGTTAGGAGTGGGGCTAGGAACCACCACCAGGGCAAGGCCCCAGCAGTGGCAGTGCACGGGCCTCACAGAAGGCGCCAGTGGCCCCCACTGGCCACAGTCCAATTAAGACCACCACCAAATGGTGGTGGGAGTTCAAAAAATTAGGCATATTGCCTTAGCAAAGGTCAGCCTTAGCGCTATGTTTCGGCCTTTTTTGGCCTTCCTCAGGCTTACTGAGCTGCAACAATAATGTGTGCCTTGCATGCTTGGGTTAAGGTCACCATCTGCCCAGGCTCTTTCCCTTTCTCCTACCTCTGTTTTGCTTTTGTCATAAACCCTACCTGTCCCTTTGCCTTCTCCCTGTTGCATTGTTTTGTGCCTGTATTAGTATTGTGTCCCTTGTCTTAGGTTTTTCTTCTTTGTCTTTCTTGTTTTTATGTGACTTCTGTTTAATTTGCCTCTCTTGGCCTTTCTAATTTAGTTCGCTTATCTTGGCTTAATTTGTAAATGTAAGGGGATTGGGCTAGGCTTGTAGTGGGTTAGGATAGGGGAATTGAGCCCTTCTCCCCTTGCGAGGGAAGGGAGGTGCCCGGTCCTTCCACCCAAAGGACCCCCCATACCCCTGGTCCCTTGCAACTTGGCGGGCAGGTTGGCGTCTCCTGCTATAACGGACCTTAGTCCACCCACCATCCATGTTGATCCGTTGTTTGTCATGTGAGGTTTGTTATGTGAAATATATTGTTCATTTATTTGTTGATATGAAACGAAAAAAAGTTTTATATTTTTAGTGTTTTATGAAGTAAAACTAAAAGCGCTTTCCAATTGTAGGAGAGGAAATTGAGTTTTGAAATGTTTTTAAAGAAAATTATGAGTTGTAAATGAAATTGTTTTTGTATGCTGAACAAAAATTGTTTTCCCAAAATGTGGAAAGAAAATCCAACAAACCAATACAAGTGACAAAAAAGTGTGCCAAAAATTGACGTGTTGACCCAGTATGGGTGTTCTTCAGGTCTGGCACAGAAAAAGCTAGGTAAGGGAAAATGTAATGAGAGTGACTGTTGAGAGAGATGTTCCTCCTACAAGTGTGAAAAGTGAAATGAGGTTGTGCTGCTGCACTGTGCTTTCATAGCCTCAAAGTCCAGCCACCAATGAATTCTGTTTTGTTGGTTAGGAAAAAAGAATTTTTGGACTCCACGATCCTGTAGGA